>JBBPDB010000146.1:6965539-6997291 GCA_037974465.1 Brachypetersius altus
TATATAATAATTTGTAGTATTTAAATACATTTATTTATAAATTTAAACTTTTTATATTCTATTCTTATATGGTGTAGTTTTTGTCTATAGGTTATGCTGTATGCTGCTTCCATGAGCAGATCAGTGCAGCCCCCTGGGCAGATCCATGTAGTCCCATGCAATTAAGGCCACCTGCGGTTCCTCCTATCTGCCTAAGTTTCTATTCACTCCTGAGTTGCAGGGTGGTGAACAGCATAGGGAGGTGGCACACTGACTGGAACAGCCAGTGCCGAAGAGGGCGTGGCAAGCACACGCGCATTCGCTACTGATTGGCTGTCGTCAGAGAGAAACCCGAAAGTTAAAAATGCTGCGTTTTGATTGGTGGAAGCACCACGAGGGCGGCGCCCCAGATCTGCTGTGTCCATGTCCTCTTTGAGACTGAGTTAAAGTGTACAGAGAAGTGTGCGGCAGCTGGTCGTTTTCACTTGAGGACACCTGAGATTCGTTTTTTAAGAGTAAAGGAGGCATTAGAGGTGTAAGAGGTGAGTCTGTGAACGGGGATATTTCTGGTGGTGAACTTTTGTAGCCCAATGACACGTGAATGAAGTGTGATAGGACATTGCAGATAAAGAATGCTATATTTTTTAGGTTGTTATTGTGTATATATGTATCTTTTTGGATGAATCTCATCTAAAGACAGTATTAATGATGGTAGTTATTTTGGGAGTTATTAATGGTTTTCTTTAATCAAGGGGGCTAAAAGGTGTATATTATTATGAATACAATGAAGAGCAGTAAAATGTAATATTAATATTAAAATGTTAATCCTTGCGTGATTTATTATGAGACACAGATCACTACTGTGTTTTGCTACTATTTTTTAATGACTGTGACATTTGATAACAGATCTGTTTATGTCCAGTTCAGGCTGAATTTGGTGTTTGGAGCTGTATTTCTGGTCACTTTGGGTCATGTGATGAATGATCATTGAAAAATCAATCAAATTGTCCTTGATTTTTCGGTGTTTATTTTGTGGCACCGTTTAATGACACATGATTTTCACTTTCAAATCTAGGATCTCCAGTACGCTCTGGAGCTTAGGAGACATCTGCACAGTCAGTAATTTCCCAAGATAAGATAAGATAAGCCTTTAGTTGTCCCACAAGTGAGAAATTTGCATTGTTGGAGCAGCGGCACTTTGTCAGCTTGTCAGCAGACAAAAGTAGAAGCAGCAAATTAAAAACAATCTCTAAAAATCTATACAACATGACAGTATAATATAAAAATTAAACTATACAAATAATATAAAAATATAAAAATAGAAATGTGACAGTGACCTCTAGAAAGGTACGTGCTTCTTCTATGCTGTCTTTCTGCAAATGAAGTAGTTCAGGCTGTGTTACACAACGTGGTCATCCTCTTCATTACAGTGCCTGAATCAAGAGGCTTGATTGATTAGGTTTTCCCTCCACTCCACATCAAGGCCTCTCATGAAGGTCAACAAATCTCCTTCCATCTCTACCGCTTTTAATCTCAGTGTAATGTAAACATAAAAATCGTATTTCAGTAAATGCCAAAAGCACACCACTGACTTCATGACCAACCCACAGTCCTTACTTTGTGCTAGTGAAGCCTTGTTCTCTGAACATGCTCTCAGGAACATCAAGAAGCAGCTCTGGTCTTTTTTAAAAAAAAAAAAAACCTAAAAAGTCTTTTAAACAACCTATCCAGTTCTTATCAGCCACTCTCTGTTGTTTAATCAACATTAAGCCTAAATCAGCACATGTAAAGTATGTCAACGTCTAGTTTAGTGACCCAAATACTTAGAATGCGTTCAGTTATGTATAGGTTTAAAAACCTGAAGGGCAAATACATCTGATATGTATGAAACACGTGTCACCGTTAAAACAGCATGTGACCAAAAGGCTGAAATAAAGAATGAACTACTTGAAAAATCATTCCTGCATCTGCTTCATTCCATCACTGACAAGCTGACAAAGAGGCATGATGTTAAACGAAACTTATGGACTCAGACTTCTTCACAGTGGTGATAACAGGAGTCTTTTGTTTACTTTGTAATGCTGATGCAGGCAAAATAGTGATAGAGCTTAAAAAAAAAATTTTCTTTGGACACTTTTGCTTTATATCATCTTGCCTGTACTTGTAAAACACGCTTCATGTCAAAGTTTATCTTAAAAGTCTCATAAAAATGCGTCGTAGACATCGAGACAAATGCTGCATGAAGGTCAGAGCACTCTGAATACCTGCTATTATATATTAACCGTTAAACAAAACACAAAAAAATGTGAAATTCCCATTTATTCATAATAATAACAATAAAACAACTACAACAACAATACTAATAATAATAGGTATTATTTGTTTAATTATGAATTATAAGCCAGACAGGGTAAATTATTTGATTGTTTGTTTAATTAACCCAACAAATTTGTCATATTTTGGCATAAAACTGAAATCATGTTTTATTAGATTGAAGGTCTTGGGATGATATTCACTCCTTCTGAAGTGAAGAAACATGGTGATTATTTGTGATTTTGCTACATACTTTTTCACTTAATTTCGATATAAATTTGCTGCTCATTAATTGCCCTGTTGTTTGGTACGTAAGCAAACTTTGAATGAGCTCAGATGTGCTGGTATCTGCTCCGGTTCTCCTCTTATTAATCTTGTTCTGGTGAGCCATCCTGGAGCGTTTAGTCCTAGCACACCTATTCAGTTACTTCTCGAATAACTGAATCAAGTGCGATTTAAATTGTCCCCGAGTCATCTTTCTTTTCTCATAAATGAAACTGTCTGTCATTCAAGTTTTTTGGCTACCATTCAAGTGTTCTGGCAGTTTCACATGGTTCTGTAATCACAGATGCTGTTCATTCCCACAGCTTACAACCAAGAGATTATCCAGAGTTGCAGCCCAGACTGCATCACCTTTGACGTGATGTTGTAGTAGAAAACAAAATGAGTGATAACCCCTCTCTACTGCTGTAGAGGATGAGCATTTCTTTATAAACTTCATTACACTTTAAAAAGTGGAATTTTATGAGCTTTAAACTGATGTAAAATAATGTTTTTTTCATCAGAAGTATAATTTTACTTTGTTTCATCCAAAGTGTTTATTTGAGTTAGTTGACTTGCTAATGGCCATTTATTATATTAATGATTTAGGCGAAACTGAAGAACCGTTTATACAATCAAGCACAATGTTCTTAAACTGTGATTAACCCTGCCTTAATTCACCCCTGTGTCACGGTGGCGGGGGCTAAGCCCCCGGGACCGAGAGCTAACATGGGACATACAGGCAGGACTGCAGAACTGATTTGATGTGGCTTTATTGAAACACAAAACAAAAACCAGCGCGAGGGCTGAAAACAAGAATTGTCTTTTCAAACACGGGGCAAACAGAGGCTCTAAACAGACAAAGGACCGACAAGGAACACAGGCAGACTGAACTTAAATACACAAGCACGAACACAAAACAGGTGGAACTCAAATCACAGAACTAGGAACACATGGGGAAACCAAACCAAACAGGCATCAATACACAGACAGGAACACAGGGGACCCCTAGTGGGTCTGCTAGGGAACACCAGGGAGAACACAGGGAACCAGGGTGAACACAAGAACAGAGAACAAGACTGATACATGAGCAGAGACAGCAGAGACATAGGGACTAGACATGAACGGAACCTAATAAACATGGCACGAGGAAACGGGAAGCACAAAACCTAACCACATGGAACACGAAACGTACACAAGCAGAACAGAAACATACCCAGCCCCAAAAACCCAGAACATGAACAGTAATGAGAAACAAAACAGAAAACAACCCAGATAACACTGAACCAGGAAACAGAAAACCCCAACAAAAAAACAATGGCTAACGCCCGCCACTGACCGGAACGTTACACATAGCTACAAATGTTACACTTCTGGCTGGTTATGTGAAGGGACAGCCAACAAACAGTAATAGCGATAATCTTAAAGCCTGGATTTTGTCAACCCCTTTGTCCATTATTAAAATGTAAGAAAAATGTAAAAAGTGTGTTTTTGACACACTATTTCTTTAATATGTGTGTATTATAAAGATAAAGCAGATGTTACTCAAATAGGTTTTATAAACCTGCATAGATTTTTTAAACCATGCATAGGAGTTACAAACATTTGCTTAGCCTCTTATGGTAACCAACTTTCTAATGTTGATTTAAACTTCTGCTTCTAGCTCAAATTCATATTCATAATCACCAACAAACAGTAGATGTAATGCCTCAAATGTGCTGTGATTCATTCTCGCATTATGAGCCACGGCAGACAATAAATGGCTTCGAATTGGCTTTATTAAAAGCCAGAGATAGCCGCCGAACTCAGAGCGCTCCCTGCTGCCGTGGACAGTGAGTAATGGGGGGACGCAGCACTAGTCATCTATCTTCTCTGCAGAGCTCCCCTCCGCTCCCTATGACATCGGTCTTCTCCACTGTGATGGGGAATCCATGGTGCTCAACTGGAAGCGTCCCGCCCACTCCGGAGGCGCGGAGGTCACCGACTATTACATTGATAAGTACAATGTGGCCAAGAAAGCATGGAGGGAGGTCAATATACCACCCATTAAGGAGAGGCTGTACAAGGTATGACTGTCGTTGCAATATCACCCCCCGTGTCATAACTTTGTTTTCTCTATTGCTGCCATGGCCTCCAAATGTTATTGAGATGCTTAGAAAGGCATGTTGTAATGACTGTATTATGGGAGCTGGGAATGATGCCTGATTATTATGATTTGTGCCTGTAGGTTCCAAATCTGACTGCTGGTTCAGTGTATCAATTTAGGGTTTATGGTGCTAGTTTGGTGGGGCTCGGTGAAGCATCTGCTGTTAGCCCACAATTCAAATGTGAGGCGTGGACCATGCCTGAGCCAGGTCAGTAATCTCTCTCTATCTCTCTCTCTATCTGTGTGTGTGTGTATATATGTGTATCTTTCTTACTACACTATCATTCTTGTACCCCTTGTTCTACTCAATATATTAAATATTTCTTATTTTGTTGTAGGAACATTGTTTAATTCACTTGTTAACATGTTGACAGTCCTTTTGGGTGTTTGTTCTTGTAAATAAGCAGCATGATCTGAACTGTGTCTTAAACAAACACAATATCTATCAAATGAAAACATGTCAGTTTAAGTAGAAATAGGTAAAAAAGTGAGAATGAACTAATTAAAGCTAATAAAACACTTGTAGGGGGATTTTAGGATATTGCAAATAAATTGTGTTCTTATAGTGTTGACTACATTCACTATAATATGAATGTTTTGTCCAGGTCCACCATATGACCTCAGCTTTACTGAGGCCAGAGATGACTCTGTGGTGGTGGAGTGGGAGGCTCCTGTCTACACAGGTGCCGGCGCTGTCACCGGTTTCTATGTGGATATGTGCAAGAAGGGCACAGAAACCTGGACGACTGCCAACAGCGCTGCTGTCACCCACCGCTACCTTAAGGTAAAACATCTGTAAAAAAAGAGCACCCGCAAACACTCGGCTGGAGTCTACAGCACTGCACCGCAGTCAAATGTACAGGACTGTGGCATGCTGAGTGACTTTACTAACGTAAATGATGGGACGTTCTCAGGTGAAGGGCCTGGAGACAGGATCATCCTATGTGTTTCGTGTACGAGCAGAGAATGGCCAAGGCATTGGCAAGCCTTCAGTTCAGTCTGACCCAGTATGTGCCAAGGTTCTACCAGGTAACACACACACACACACACACACACACACACACACACACACACACACACATGCACTAACACAACCACCCTCCATTTTAACTACTGTTGATACAGGCAACTGTCATGAGTGAACTGATGGATTAAGGCACATGGTGAAAGAGATTGCTGAATTGAGAGACGCTCATGCTAGTGGAGCGAGAGAGAGAGGGAGAGAGCGAGAGAGAGTGACAGAGCTGTGCTCCATAGTGTAGGACCCATTATGGGTAGCGCTCTGAAGTGGCACAGGGAGCAGCTGTCTGCCCGACTGCCGATAAGAAAAAACCAGCTGCCGGACAAGACGAGATGATGATTCATCTTGAGCCGTCCTGAAACATTCATAGTCCTAAAGGTTCTTCAGCCCTCCGCCAGCAGAGCGCACTGTGGGGTCGTCTGTCTGAGAACGTCTCACAGGGGAGAACAGGGAGAGCCTTGCATGAGCCACTGCGTTGGAGGCAGATGTGGGAAGCACAGTGACCCATAATCCCGTCGCATCCATACGATAAATCCAACATGGCCATTCCATACCTCTTTTACATAGTGTCGGATTTCATCTGGCTTATGCGTAAGCCCTCTTTCTCTTCTGCCTTGTGTTTGCAGGCGCCCAGGAAATCAAGTGTGGAGTGGATGAGGAGACCGGCGACATTTATCTCTCTTTCGAGAGCTGCCAGATGAGTGAGATCTCCAAGTTTGTGTGGAAAAAGTCCTACCAAGAAATCACAGACTTTTCCAAAGGAATCTCTATTAAAACGTCCGGCAGCCAGTAAGCGAAAAAAAGGTTGAACTGATAATCATGAACAATAAACACCATGGTTGAAATAACAAAAAATAGTTTTTTTTTTTTATTTAGTATTGGGAAACCATAGCATATCACATAAAACTGAATAAATGTCTCCAGTGATGCTTATATATGTGTGTGTTGGCCCTATTATCAATAGACTGCCATCCTTAATAATGCCACAGCCACTCATGGCCTATTGAGGCCAGCTGTGCTGTGGAAAACTCACCTTTTCTCGGCGATAGGATGGTCCTCCCTCTCCCCCATCACTAGCCAGCACTGGATTGTTTTAGCTAATGTAACAGAATTGATGCTGATGTTTCAGTTTGACTTTGAAGAAGATCTGAGGAGCTTTAAGTGCCATGAAAGAAGCACATACTAGCCATCGCATGTCTGTGATGAGGGGCTGTCTAGCAGGAAAATAAAAAGAAACAGTTATGCTTGCCAGTGTGTTCTGCCTTTGGACCCTTACAGGATAAAATACAGCTATGCAATTATACCAAACAGCAATAATGTTTACCCAAATTTCTCTGTAAACTCAGACTGTATTTTTCAGAAGGGCTTTTCATGTCATTCAGAGCTGAAGGAAACGAATTTGCAAACATTTTTGGGACAGTTTTTTTTTTTTCAGTTATGTGCTTGGATTTAATTTGATAGTTGGATGGAAACCTTACTCAGCTTATTTTCTGCTATCTTTTTTAAGGAATCAAGAAGTGACAAATTTGTGAAATCATAGTTGACATGACAGTCATATCAATCAGAAAAACATCACACATATCGGAGTTTGTTGTATGCTTTATGAATTTTTTATATAAAAATCTGTCTGTGAACCTGTGAACACTTCCCTGTCAGTTAGGCCCTACACATCTGATCGTGAAATGATGTGAGATGTATTTGTTTCTGTGGTGTTATTAACTTCATTGTAATGTTTCCTTGTGTGTGTTTGTCTAGTTCAACTCTGTTGTTCAAGAACCCAGATAAAGAAGATATAGGCACCTTCTCAGTTTCTGTCACACACACCGATGGAGTTTCAGCCAGTTACAAGATCACAGCAGAAGGTGAGGCCTGGTAATGAAATAATCATAGAGGAAGTGTAATGTATTATGGAGTTTGTTACTCTGAAATTCTAGATTGTGCCGTTAATATCTTATGATCCAGGGCTTACATATTAATGTGGTCCAGGCAGACTTACTGACAGAGTAATACTGAACACATTACTTACACAGATGTTGACCTGTACAAATCACTTCATGTGAAAGATCAAGGACATCGGCACATTTTCTAGCTTCTCAGGTGCTGTCAGATGTATTTGACTATTACACTTTATAAGAAAAAAAAATCTGTAGCTCTTTGAGGGACCATTATTTATTTGGCCGCCATTGCCCACTTACAAAGAAATTCTTAAGTGCTCTTGTGTGCTTTAATAGTCACACAGTTCCAGATTGCCATCTTAAAGTTCTTTGGATCAAGCAAACATTTTTATTTATAGTGTTGGTGTGTTTGATGTGATTTATGAAATCGTATATAGTAAAAAAAAAAAAATGGATTCCACGGTCAAATATATTTATAAGTTAAAATAAATATACATTCTATACAGAGAATGCACAACTGCACACGCATTATTGATTATTAACATATTAAGAAAAAAAAACGTGGTCAGGCCGAAGGCATTTTTTATGTTTATATGTATAACTCAAATAAATCAACAGAAACTGTAAACTAAACATTGCAGAAACATTCTGTATTTAAGGTAATTCACACGTACACTCATACTCGTGCATAATTTTGCTAGTTTAAACTTTTGGATACAATTTTGTAATCATGTACAGTATAGAAATCATTTAAAACTGTGCAAATGTGCTTGTCTTCTGCATTTCAGAGCTTGAGAAAATGCTGGCACTCAGCTACGACATCCGCAATCCCAGTAAGTAAAAGAACTTTCCATCTTGCTACTCTCATGCTGGGTAATTTTAGTGCTGCCCAAAAAGTTTTCTGATCGTACAGATGAGTTAAGGGTAGAGATTTTCGAATGAGTCTTTACCATTTCCTCAGTCTCTCATGTTTTTATCAGCACACTCTGAGCTCAGGGCCTGTGAGAATTTGCAACAAGCCGACTTCTTGTTTTGTGCTGTTCCTGAGGTCATGTATGTGAACCATGACAGCATGAAAAAAAATAATAAATTCACCCTGTCACTGTGGCCACCTCTCTTTCCGCCTCAGTTATCCCTCTGAAGACTGAGCTGGCGTATAAGATTCTGGAGAGAGGTCGCGTACGCTTCTGGCTGCAAACTGAGGGCATCTCCTCCGCCGTGACCTACAAATTCTTTGCCAATAACAAGGAACTTGTCAACTGTGAGGTAATGCAGCAAACGTCAGGCAAAGTGTTACTGACAGCTGCAGCAATACTGGTGACACCGACGTAAATCGTCGAGAGCTCGGCGGCAGCTCCTTTGGGTTTTATATTTCGTTGACCTTAGCGCACGCTACTTTGTGTGGACTGACCCTAAATGTGTCTGACTGGATGGCAACTAAACGTTATAACAGATCCAGCCAAGCACATTTAATTCCATCAAAATAAAAAAGTAAATAAAAACACCACCCAGCTTTCTCTAGCAAAAGCACCAGAGAGAACTACTTACCTCACCATTTGTCTTTCTTCCTTTTGTCTCCCCCTCGTTCTGCAGCAAACTAAGATGAGTCATGATGTAGCCACAGGCATTCTCGAGATGGTGCTGGATCACTTCACTGAGGACAGCGAGGGGACATACGCCGTGCAGATCCAGGATGGAAGAGGAAAGGCCCAGTCCTCACTGGTGCTGATTGGAGATGGTGAGCTGCCTAGCACTACTGCTAGGGGTTATCCCGGCTTCATCTGAGATATGATGTTGTTCCTCTAGGCTTGGCTCTCTAACCCTTAACACTACCTCCTTTTTTGTTTTGCTTCAGCCTTCAAGGCAGCCCTAGCCGAGGCTGATTACCAGAGGAGGGAGTACATCCGTGTGAAAGAGGGTACTGAATTCTACACCGACGCTAATGCACATTGAAAAAAGCAGCTAGCGCTAGAACAAAGACCTGTGGTTAATAAACACACATGCTCTGTTACTTTCTTTGTCCATGTCCCATAATTCCATGCTTCATAATTTTGTCAGAATGCATTAAGAGCATCATTTAAATGCAAATTAGATTTTTTTACATAACAATAACAGTCCATCTTTTGCTGACTAAAAAGGAATCTTGATTTTCATATGTGCTAAACTAAACTAAAGCAGAAGCAAAATCTACCCAACAGCAAAACAGCTCTGATTATTAAGTTTCATTTATAGCATTTTTATGAATGCGACATGATATGAGTCAAGGGAGGTACTTTGGAAAGCTGCCTGACGTTGTAAAGCTGAAACATAAAAATCCTTTAAAGTAATTTCTCGCCCTAAAATGCTAAAGTTGCTAATGTGTAAAAGGCATTAGGGCCCATTAAGCATTACACAGATGCGATCATGCTGGTTTTTTCATGCCACTCTAGTCGCTGCTAGTTACATTAGCATTTTCCTGTGAATAACCCCTTTAATTTTAATTTATGTGTTTATGTGAAACGAAATCACCCTTTTTGCAGGACCACATTTTAGCCAGTTTCTGTCAGTTCAGGTTGGAGAAGATGCCAGCGTCAGCCTCATCTGCAAGGCAAGTGAAGTAATGCTCGTCCTTTAGATCTGCCACACTTACATGGCCAGGCTTCATTCATTTCTGTCATAAAGAGATCGTTGTGGCTGCCCGGTGTTCAGAGGCACTGGAGGAACAGGGCTGGCAGATGGCGTTGGCTTCGTGGCCATATTTCCTGCTTGCTCCATCATTGCATGCTCACCCCCTGATGTGTGTCCTCCCCTCCCCTCAGGTGGCTAATTTGAAGAAGGAGTCGGTGCTCCACTGGTTTAAGGATGATGTGGAAGTAATTCCTGAGGTGCCTGCCGACCTCAGCTCCGGAGTCTGCAAACTCCCACTGTCTCTGGTGAGAACATGCCTTCGCTCCCTACTGAGCTAGCATAAAAATAAAATAGCTTTGTTGTAATTGGTCTTAGCCAGTAAAACAGTAGGGAGCAGAGGAGGCTGCTGTGATTGGTGGTGTTCACACTGCGGCATTCTGAAGCATCATATGTCACTCCAACATACCTAGAGTGAGTTTTTGCCGTGGTGTAGATTGTTAGAGCTACTGCATGATTCATTATTCCTGCTAGACTGTTGAAGTGTTCCAGTCTCTTAGTCAGCAGTGTTGAATTTATAATAACTAATCACATATCTGCAGATGATAATATTCAGAGATGTGTTGCTGCTGACTGGGAGTGCAGCTATGGACGTAATGATCCATGCCACCTCTCAAACTGATTGAACTAAAAGTGGAGTAGGACGGTCAATATCTAACAAATATTTCCACAGTGAAATGATCATATACTTGTGATTATAAACCATGAACACCAGTCAGTCATAACATTAAAAACACCTGCCTGATATTGTGTAGGCCCCTTTATGCTGCTAAAATAGCCCTGGTCCATAAAGTTCATTAGGGCCTCTGCCATTAGGCAATATTGTTACTGTGAAGAGGTGTGCTTGCTCTTTAGGTAGGTGATATGTGTCAAAGTAACATCAACATGAATGGTACGAACTGGGGTTTCCAAGCAGAACATTGCCCAGAGCATCACACTGCCTCTGGTACCTTCCCTACTCCCTATATTGTAAAAGAAAATGTGATTTATCAGATCACTTTCTTCCATTGTTCCATGGTCCACGTCTGATGCTTACATGCCTATTGATGGACAGGGGTTGGTACTCTGACCATGCAGCGACTACTCTTTGTTTTTCAGTTATTTATGCTACAGTAGTCCTTATGTGATATCAGGCAGACTAGCTTTCACTCCCCAAGTGCATCAGTGAAGCTTTGGCACTCATGACCTTGTTGCCGGTTCACTGTTTGTCCTTCCTTGGACCAGTTCTGGTAAGTAATAACTACTAAATACTGAGAACACCACACAACACCTGCCGTTTTAGAGATTCTCTGACCCAGCCATCTAGTTGTATTCAGCATGTCAAAGTTGCTAATTCCTTATGCTTGCCTGCTTCCAAAACTTCAAGAACTAAATGCTACTTGCAACCTGATAGATCCCATTCCTTAAAATGTGCCATTGTAGAAATATAATCAGTTTTATGTGTCTGTGTTAAAAGGTAACGTTATCGCTGATCTGTGTAATCGGGATGTCGCTACCGTATAACAATTGAATAATTAAGTGCAAGTACATCTCTACACACTGACCACTTTTTAATGAAACAGAAGTGATGAGTGAACTGATGAAAGCCTTCTCAGCTCAGCATTTAAGCTGCAGTAGCTGTCTGAATGAGTTTGCCATGCTATTTTCTAGAATTTGCATTTGACTCAGCTCAATGTTTATATTCATATCTTCATAATATCTGACCTTCAGATGTCACACAGTCCTTTGGCTGACCTGAAGGTTTGTTATGCTAAACTAAAAGGTCCAAAAACGTGCCAGTAGTGTTTGCATATTCCTCTTGAACCTAGTCTAAACATAAACTGCTTACTTAAGCTTGTGTCATACTGCACAGTTTTAGATGTTTTTATAGGCGAGGTTCTAAGGTTTTTCGGTCTACGTGCAGTGGGACAGGGTCAAAGACCGGCAATTTAGTTCACAGAATAAGAAAACAGGAAAATTAGCACATAGTTATGGCTTAAACAGTAATGGGCTGGATGAAACGAATGATGTTCGGGTCTAATCTCCTCTCCTTTCCTCCCACCACTACAAAATACATTTTTGCAAAATAAATTGCAACAGTCTGCGTCTTGTAATGGATATTTCCCTGCTGCAGTAATTGACGTACACTTACGTCTTGCAACAGCTTCATACAGCACATTTCTTATGTAGATATTATCTTCAATCTATCTTGAGAGAGGAGTGAAGAGTGTTAACTTGTAATCAAATAATGGAATCATGAAAATTTCCTAATAAATGTTACCAATGACATAATTCTGAAGTTCCAAATAAGCTTAACTCACTTGCTTTGCAAAAACATAAGCTCATACTAGAGAATGAGTTTGTGCTTCAGGAAAATTCAATACTCTGTATTCTGGCAGTGGGTGGTCTCAGCCTCCATAGCTGCTGCTGCTGCTTAAACACTCAACTGAAATCCTAAAGTTCTTCTGAAAAGCACAGAACATAATACGCCATAATTGAGCTGCGTTGAATGACCAGCCCACAGCAAACCTACTCAACTGGACTGTTTCACCAAAACACAGTATTTGTCTGTTCCTGCCTGCAGTTCTCCAAGAAGACTGTGGGCGTGTACAAAGCAACTATTAGTGATGACAGAGGACAAGACGTGTCTCAGGTTGATGTTTCTGGCAAAGGTATTAACAATTTTGCCGCATGTTCCAATAACCATTGTTGAATCTCAGAAAAACAGGCCTTAAAATACAGTGACCATAACTCTCACTATTTTCTTTCACCCGCAGTCTTCGACAACATAATTAACGAGCTCTCACGTGTTTCTGGTATGTATGGGATGAGCAATTCTGCATGCTATGGTGCTTGGCCTGCCTCTCTAAAGCTAGTCAGCATTCAGCTTGTAACCCCCGATCGATCTCAGATCGATCCCAGATTTCGCCCCCTTCAATAAATACAAAGACCGAGTGTCAATCTTAAGCTGCATCAGAACTGAGATTATTAAGCCTTTTATGATTTCCCATATATCATCTTTAGTGTTGCTGCAGAGCGACTGCTGAGTCATGATGGAGCACTACTTCTGCTCCTGAGGTAGTTTCAGAGAGTGTCAAAACTCCAAACTCCTCAACTTGCGATAGGGGATAATTCTTTAATTCATTAACACATAGACGCAAGAGCTGAAAGTTAAAGTTTCTCTTCTTTCACACCCCATACTTAGAAATGCATGATTCATAACTTGAATTATTTGAAACTTGCTACTGGCTTTCAGGCCCCCTGATAAATAGCAATGTCCCAATAACTCAACAGCCCATACATTAGAGCTGATCAGTCAAGAATAGCTCTACAGGGAGAAGGAGCGTGGTTTTGCTTCCAGTATTTTTGGTCACTGTGAGCCACTCATTAGCAGCATTTTTGTCATGTGGGAGTATTACATGTCTACCTTCTCCTTCCAAATCCCTGCTCTAATCCCCTTTTTCCCAAACCAATCGCCAGTTACTCTGCTGGACACCTCCCCAGTGCACTTCAAACCGGGGCTGATATATTTTGTTACAGGGAGACCTGCAGCCCATCTTCAAGTTTTAGGAATCTTTCTTTATCTGTTTCTTTGACTGAAACAGGAGCCACTGCTGCTGAGTTGGCGATCCAGTGCACCGCTGAGGGCATCATGCTCCAGTGTCACATGAAATACTATACAGAAGAGATGAAGATCACCTGGATACAGAAGTATGCACACTTTTGCCGCTGTTGAAGAAAAGTCTTAGGAATGGCACGGTGAAAATACCCATGGAAATGAAATACACATGCTCTCTCATGCCCCCGAGCATGACAGCGGCGCTGCATGTAAACATGATTTGGAGATTTTTGTCTATAATTGTGTCACTTTAGTGTGCGACGGCAGAAAATGATTATTGAACTACGGGAAATTACCCGGGCCGAGTGACAAGCGATGGCCGCGCTTTCTGCGCCACTGTCAATACAAAACAAATCTATCAGATTTACAGTTACCTAATGCTCTGGCCCTGAGGGAGACCGAGTAGCATGCAGAATACTAACTCAAAAGGCAAAGCAGTTGTTTTTGCTTGTCTCCTCAGGGGTATGTGCTCATGCAGGCCACTTTTGTTCCATGCATGCGGGTCTCTTAATCCCTACATTAACATTATGAAGTGGCTGTTCCGGGTTTCCTCGCCCCTTTGATACATGCTGAGAAATGTGCACAGACAAGACATTAATATTGCGAGGATTCTGTGTGCTTTTTTTGACAATTACTTATGCACCCGCTGACCGCAGCATGTAAGATACTGGGCAAATTACTCCTTTTGATTTGGGAAGCAAACAGCTCGGTAGATGCACAGTATACTTTGCGCAGCTACACACTACTATCTTTTATTATAAACGTGTTAAGGATAATGCATACCTGATAATACTTGTCCCTTTTAGAATCTTTCTGTCATTATTAGTATAAATCAAAATATGAGCCATTAATATGAATCATATTTAACAGGGATACCAAAATCAGAGCTTCTGAAAGAATGCGCGTGGGTGGAAATCCATCCATGGCCAACCTGGAGATAGTGGAGCCCACTGAAAAGGACAAGGGTCTATACACCTTTGAACTTGCGGATGCTGAGAAGACGTACACTCGCACTCTTGAACTATCTGGGCAAGGTAAGCGCAGATCATTCTGAACAGATTGTTCTTCTTTAATCCTTTGTTTCTTAATCCTTTAAATATCCACGTTTCAGATGATTTGCAAAAAAATAAAAAAAAGAACACATTGAACCGTGCCTTTCAGTGTAATGTCTCCTAAGCAAAGACAAAAGTTCAGTTAAAACCAAAACTCGAGTGAAAGATTTTAATTGGACACACTGTTTGACCTCTGCATAATCATCACCTTCACCCTTCAAATAGTGTTCCAAATATCTTCCAAGCACAACATCAAACTAATTCAGCAGTCACAGCTCTAAGCTCCACATGAGAGGGCTTTTTTGTGAGTTGTTTTGCTCACGGATCTGTCACTTTGTGACAGCAGATCTTCTCCTCTCAGGAACCCCTCGTTTTTTTAAATCTCCTACATCTGTTAGGCTATGAGCGGTTTCGCCTCCGCAGAATGTCTTCTATGGTTGTCCCTGCAATGGGCCTTGCTCGGATTTGCAGTTGAAAAGAAAGGCCAGTGCCGCAGCTGCGCACACAGGCAACATAATCGGGCAAATCCGGGGATGAAATAGCAGCAACAAAAGTATCAAAAGGTGCAGATCCTGGCTTTGGCAGCGGTTAGTCAACAAACTGTTTGATAACAAACATAACCAAAAGACTGTGTGGTGTCTGACAGGTTATGTGGTCCGTGGAGCAGAGACAGTAATTAGTCGGAGGAAAAAGAGCCGTGCCCCGAAACACAGGAAAACAAAGCTATTAAAATAATGAGATATGAACCGTTTTTTTATATGCCGTCCCTTCAGGACGAGCGAGAAGAAAGCAGGGACTAGAGCTAGCTTCGTTCTTGTTTTGTCTGAGCTTAACTTTTATCTTCTCTCTGCCTCCCCCCAGTCTATGAAAATGCCTATGCGGAGTTCCAGAGACTCAAGTAAGATAATCGTTGTTTTGGAGGCTGCTTGGTTCTCTGCTTTCTCCCAAATGTTTAGCAATGCAGAGCATGTGTGCCGCATGTCAGCGTGTGGGTAAAATATTAGCGTGCACTAATGAGCCCACTAACAACACCATTCTTCTCTTGCCTTTCAGAGCAGAAGCATATGCTGAAAAGAGTGAGTACACTCATTCAAGTCCCGGGCGCTTGGTGGGGTCTTTTATTGATATAATTATATCCTTCAGCCTGACTGGGGTGTGATGTTTTCTTTTGCAGATCGCGGCAAAGTGGTCGGTGGCCTGCCGGATGTTGTGACCATCATGGAAAAGAAGGTCTGATTCGCCTCTGCATGGGCTCTGTAGAGTAATGTAAACATCAAAAAAATGTACAAAGCCTCATTTAGGTTTAGGAAAAAAACATCATTGGAATGAACGCAGTCTATTACTTGGCATTGGGCAGCTGTGTTCGGGTGCGTCCTGCAGCCCATTAAGTTGGGCCTGTGGTGCTGATGCAGTTGCATTAGTGATCCGAGATGCCACAGGGCCTCTTTATGGAGTGATTTTAAATGGTGTGCGGTGGTCTGTGGGCAGGGCATAGGATCATCTCCTTTCCTTCTGCATGAAGAGAGTGTGCTGTAGGGCTTGGTAGCCCTCCTCTCCGACACTAAAGCTTCCCTGCATTGTCTCCGACCTCATAATCCACTGTTGGGGAGCAGCAGGGAGTCGACTGCGGGAATGTCGTCTATTCAGCAGTGGGAGGAATATTGGCGGGTCTGTGAATCGCCTGAATGGCTAACAGTGGAAAGGGCCCAGCATCTTTCCTCTCTTTCAGATCCATTGAATGTGGTAGATCTACGGCTCGGTCCCATTATAAGGCAAGGAGCTGGCCATCTTTGCGCGGCTTTTACATTGAACGATGCTCCAATGAGAGCTCCCTTAAGGCTAAAGAGTGCAGTAGATGGAACTTTTTATAGGACCGAACTTACAGAGCATTATTGTGTTAAGTCTACATTTCCATTATGAGTGAAAATGAGTAACCTTTTATATCTGGACTCTGAAGTTTGGTTTGCCCATCATGGCAGAAAGTTTGCTGTATCACAGTTACAGCATTTGTGTTTTGGCAAATTGGGCCAAGGTCATTACTAATAAAGTACATACCTGCAAATGCAAGAAAATGGATTCACATTTCTGGACTGAATTGCCGAATATAACAATATACGATAAAACAGACTTTACATTTCAGTTGAAAGGCCACTCAGCTTTGAGGATGCAGGTATATTTATGAATATTTCAGATGCAGACAGTTCATTTAGTTAGAAATGAGTGCAGGGTGATGCTATCACTATTGCATTTTAGAAAACGTTATTGTGCCATTCAGAAAATGGAGATTATATCATTGAAGATATTTTTAAGGAAAATCACTGCATATGAATGCTGTCTTAAGATATGGATTGCCAGGCTCTGCATTTTTGCAGGTTTTTTTTTCAAAAGCAAATTTGGAATCTTTTAAGGCTCTATTTTTGTCTGAGGTTGCTTCACTAAGGGACAGTGAGGAAAGTCACTGTCGCGGCAAATTACTTTAATACAGACCCAAATCTGAAATGAGTTTGCATGGATGAACGACAGCAGGCCACAGATGTAATAAAAATGATTTGGTTTGAAAATGCTGCCTTATCCTTTGAGGATATCTTGCAGGAAAACAGTGCACATCTGTTCTCTACCTACATCACCTCTTCTGTGATCCTGCAGACCCTGAGCCTGACCTGCACAGTGTGTGGTGACCCCAAGCCACAGGTGTCTTGGTTCAAGAATGACCAAGAGGTGGAGCCTGGTGACCAGTACGTGATCTCGCTGGACTCAGGCAAGTTTGCCAGTGTCACTATCAAGGGGGTGACCCTGGAGGACTCGGGCAAGTTCACCATGTCCGTGCTGAACAAGTATGGCGGTGAGTCAGTGGACATCGTGGTCAGCGTGTACAAGCATGGAGACAAGATCCCAGAAATCAAGCCTTCACCCACGCCCAAGAGGATCATGCCTCCAACCCTACCCATTGTAATCCCTTCTGCCGCCAAGCCCTCTAGCCCTACCCCAGCCCCAGCCCCTGCCAAAACTCCTGCCCCATCTCAGGCCCCCAAGTCCCCTGCTCCAAGCCGAAGTGTGAAGTCCCCAACTCCATCTAGGAGGAAGTAAACAAGCCTTCTCTAAGCTGTCTCTATTCCAGCACAAAAAAAATTAAGGAATGACCCCTTAAATCTAGGTAAATTTTTTGCTTAATATTCTTATGGCTCATTAGTAAATAATAATTACAAATTATTCAATAACTACTATAAAACTACTATGTAAAACATGTAGTTATAAGGGTGAAGAATTATAGACCAGACCCGGTGACTGGTTGTTAAGAGTTTACGGGATTACTCTATAGAGCATGCCATGGAATAATGGAAGTTGCATTAAAAAGCAGATCTCCATTTTTCACCAAATATACTGTTCGAGTCTTTGGAAGTGATTAAGAAGCTTGCATGAAAGAAAAAAGGGTAGAAAGTCAAAGAGATGAGGTCAGGTTATATTTAGTGCTTTCTCTACTACATAACAAAAGAATCATTGTGAAACAGTTTGTCATCTGGGCTGCTTAAGTGGAGTAAGCCTTTAATGAATATGGCTGCCTCACCCAGGAGGTGCTTTGGTGAAAAATGGCCCTGCTTTTGATGTTTAGTTTATTAAATCTCTGTTTTTAAAAGCTGCACTTTCAATTAGCTGGTGGAATCCTGAGGTGTTTGCTCATAGCGGGGAGGGAATGGATGGTCCTGGAGCTATTGGGCCTTCGCTTAGGTCACAACCAAGCCCCTTCACCATACCCAATAAATCTCCCCACACCAGCCCTTCTTTTCTCCTCTATCCTCTACTTCCTTTCCTTTTGCTTTTGTGTTATTAAAAAAGTAGTGATCACTTCCCTCATGCTGTGCTTATGTTGTTGTATACCAATAAACACACATACAATCACACAGTGCTCGAATGCACGACAACAATAAAGGATGAAAGCGATTAGAGGAGCTGCTGCTCGTACCTGAATTGCATCAGCACTTTTTTCCCGCTGTATCGTTGTGCCCACTCACAAGCTGTTCCCTACAATTTTTGTATACAGAATGCCTTGCATGGAGTACATAGACCCTAATTCAGCACCCGTTGTGTGACTTAGATTTGCATTGCCTGGGTAAATGCTTCATGCAGAAGGGCTTTAACATCATTTGCCTTTCTCGCGTTTACAAGTTGATTAACGATTGCAAATCTATAATATTCTGAAGCAGTCTAAAATGGAAATAGTTTATTTTCGAATCGCTCCTCTTTTGCTGATGAAATGGCTTCAGTAATCATTGCACTTCAATGGGAATTTGATTAGAATAATTAAAATGTAGGGAAATTGAACTTGTTTAGATTTCAAATGTGACTTTAATTAAATCATGCATATTTAATCACTGGAAAAGATTTGCTTGGAAGTCACAGGTTTCTATGGCAACTCTCATAGATTCATAAATCCTCCCTCCAGACATGCTTATAAGATGTCGCTTCGTGATGTATCATTTTACCCTACAGAAAACTATTGATCTTATATGTGCTCCATTCGGGCCAGACTGTGCTCTCTGTTACAGATTGCAGCACTGAACATGAAGAATTTGACGATTGTTGCACCTGTTATGGTTGGCCAGTTGCATGCAGGAAACTGTGAAAACAGACCAACGATGGAGAGACGACCACATGGTGGCACTGGTGCCTCAGCAGGGGAAGTCCATGTGCTCAGCATCAAAACCCACTGAACCAATGAGAGAAGCAGCCCAGATGCCAAATTATGGGGCTCAATTTTACACATTGATTTGCTGTGAGAAGGTGAATCACACGATAACGTGTTACGGACAAAATACATCTCCAAATACACAAAAAGTCATGCATGAGTCAAAATCTCTCAAACTCTGCCCTGTCCAAGCATTATGGGGACTGTCTCAAATCTCCCCCCCCCTTCACAAAACCAACATGCCACCCACTAAAATGTCAGAAAATGCAGAAACTCCATCTGCAGTATGATCGCTTGACTCACATTTTAGATGGAACCCACACAGAACAATGGTGGCCCCAACAGTAATATGATTGAATCCCCATATTTTTGGAGCATATTCTCTTGCACATGCCAAGTTCCATGCAAGCTATATGCAATCAAAGATTACGAGGAAGATGCATATTGCACTGGCCTGTGGAGAAGCATTTCTGGGAGAAGCGTGCTCTTGCGTGCAGGAACCTTTTCAATAAATGGAATCTGAGATTACTTTGAAGTACAAAGTTTGCTATTGTTATCATCACTGGATACACCAGGCATTTGCACTTGCAGATAATCTTAGAGTGGGTGAAAGTGCTTTGAAGATATGCGAGCTTCCACCACACAGAACAAGAGAACCATGCCAACCGAAAAATGTTGGAGTTTCTCATAAATACAACAGCAGAGAGGGGAAAAAATGAAATGAGCTTGGTAATACTGCAACCCAAAGTTGCTGTCAGATTTTTTACTCCCATTTCCTAGGCCGCATTCTTCTCTGCAAGTTACTCTATAGTCTGATGTAGCAATAATGAAATCAAACGTAATGGGTTTGTTTTTTTTATACCGAAGAGCAACATCTGAAAGACCAGAAGGAATTGAAGTTCTTGTGTCTGGTTGAGAACTGTTTAACAATCCCCTTGTTCCCATCTGCCTATTCAGGTGGCCTGCGCTTTTTTTTGCCACCGAAGGCATGTTGGTTTAGAATGAGCAGTGTGGAGCTTTCTTATGCAGATGCGTCACCTGTTGTCTTCATTGTGGAAGAGATTTTGCCTATTTACAAATTTTGCCTATTTACAAATCACTAACCATTTCTGTTCAACATTTATACCTTCTCCCCATGATCTCATATATTTAGGTGTATATAATGCAAAAATGACACACTGGGATATTCCAGCCAATGTAAATGCTAAACCAAAGGACATCCAGTATATAAATGTGATTGATACAGCCTTGGGGGGTTGAATGAGTGGTCAGTACGATAGTGTGTCCTGCAGTTGGAGTCAGGCCAAGAAACGAGGTTAATACGTTTACTCCCCTGTGATAGGTGTCCAGAAACCTTTTTAATAACACCGATAGGAAATGGATATCAGAAATGGAGGTTGCAGCCCAAAGACTTGGCACATGCCAACCAATACATCAGTGTTATTTGATAATAACGAGCTTGCATAAGCTGATATCCTGAGGAACGGATGAAGAATGGAGTTCTTTCAGCTATTCCTGAGCTCGCTTTAAATGTAGGTCGCTTTGGAGGGGACAGGCTGTTTATGTTAAGCAGGCTCTTAGCTTGATGTGTTTTTGCTGATCAGAGAGGTACATTATAGTGCTAAAACAACACTGTGTGGTACGCTAGAGCACAATGCAGTGATTCAGAGCTTGGATGCTATCCATTTTCAGTGGTCTCAACAGAGGAACTCACTTTTCAAACGACAAACTTAATCAAATCACTCCATCAACACTGACTGCCTTTGTATCCTGGAGAATCTACAGTCAGTCCTGTTCAACATCTGTGCAACTGTTTGGCTGATGCAGGCAAATCTGATTGGAGCAAACTTGAGTGAATTACAGCACCAAGACCTGTCAATACCAGCAATTTAGATGTGTACTATCAAAACCTTAATGTGGAATGCATACAGACTATGAGCTCTCTAGAAAATTCCTTTAACACACTATCAGTATTCAAACTTTCCAACACATGAATGCCACCCTTTTTTATTCTTTTTTTAAGAGAGCACACAGTGCAGTATTATAACAATGTTTATGGCTCTGTACTGCATTACTATAAAAGGTCACACTGTTGGCCTCACTTAGAAGCTTTATATGTCCACATGTCTGCATGTCCACGTGAACCAAGTAGGATGTAAAGTCCTTTCTTAAACATATTCACAGAGGTGTCAGGCTTAACCAATGCATACATGTGTTTATAAACTAACTTTGTGTTGACCAGGGATGGGACGTAATGATTTAGTTGAGAGTGGTTAGATTTAAATTTTAGATTAACGATCAGACTAGATTAGAGTCTGTAGCTTCGGACATCCAGGCCTGACAACACCCATGATGCAACGGCCTTATCTGTGCCTCCTCCTTTTTTATGTCCATAGTCTCTTGTCTTATTCAATTAGCCTGCAAGCTATGGGGTTGTGAATTATTGAGCGAGATTAAAATACACAATTTAGATCTAAACTACGTTAATAAATGATTAAAAATAAAGTAAAAGGTACATACTGTAAATGGCATTTAGGCACATGAACTCTCCATTGCCTTATTACGTCATTCTAGCACAAGAGAGCCAAAAGCTGTATAGTTTGTTCTAGATCTTGAGTATTTTGCTGCTGATTCTCAACATGAAGACTAGAGACGTCTCTGTGCCAGTCAAGCAGTTAATCCTGAAGACATATTGTGTCAATTTCAAGTGTGTTAAGTGGCAAAGAGACCAATGAGAAGAAAATAACCAGAAAAACTATAGACGACTATAGTGGTGGATGGCTTAACATTTTTAGTCATGAAGGACACATCAAGGCCAGTGTCCAGGACAAAGGCACAGATGTGTCAAGAATGAGTGTAAAGAGAAAAATGCATTAGCATGACTTCAGAGGGTTTGAAAACAAGATGAAAACCACTTGAAAGCTTCAGTAGCAAAAAGGTAAAGTTACAGTTTCCTGAAATGGGTATAAAAAGGCTGTAGAGTCCTAGATCTACAGCAAGTCACCTACTGTACACACTTTACACATATGATTATGTGGTGACTCAAAACACCAACCACATTGTGAAATTTGTCTCTAACAATGATGAGTCGGCCTATCCAAAGGAGGTAGAGAACCTGCAATCAGCTAACAACATCAGCAAGAAGGAGCTAGTCATGGACTTAAGCATAAATGCCGATCCAGCAGAGATGGTGAAAACTTTTGTGACTTGGTGATCAGATCTTTGAGGACCATACCTGGTCACAACACACAAACACTCTCGTCACCCAGGTGAGGAAGCATCTTTACCATGCCTTGCTTAAGGAGACAGCTTAGGAGGTTTAGGGTCTCTTCTGCAATTCTAAAACCCTTATATATAGGTGCCTTCAAGAGTATCTCAACCATGAGCATTACCTGCTCTGTCCAAAACAGCAAAACTCTGCAACGAGTGAGCAGCAGTCCAGAGCAATCTGGATCTTCCATCTGCCAAACTTAGGGAAATGGGTCCACAGCCTTACGTCCAGGTCAGAGAGACTTTGCTTTTTTTCCTCAGGTCATAAGGCTTCTGAACCAGGACATGCCTCACATTCACTAGCACTCAGTATCATGCCTGATGCCTTCTGCACCTGTGTTTTTATTACTATAAAGCACACAACCATTCACCATTTGCGCAATACCAATTTCTCTTCTTCTTTTTATTCTCCACTGTAAATATTCAAGGTATATTTAGTATATGGTTTGCATATAATGTTATTTTTATATTTATTATATTTGTGTATTACTTTATTTTCGTAAAGTCTCAGAGGCTGTTCAGGTTTACTTTTCTCTACACACTGTTCATATACAGTAACCCCCTGCTTTTCAGAGGTTGCATTCCAAGAGCACCCATGTGTAGTGAAAAAAACCCTTTGTTGTGTTAAAAATGTTTTAAAATGCCTGGATTTATAGTGATACAGTTCAGTTCTCAAAAAAATCCATGTTAGACTGAATCCACGAGTGCTGACCCATGTAAAAGATTAGCATGTGCCTTCCAGTGTACTAGAGTGAAAGAGAAAAGTGTGGATAAAAAGGAACTGCATTTGATTCACATCATACCTCCTCATCTATGAAACATGATGACTTGTCTTTACTAATGACTGACAATGCCACAGGACTCAGTGCCTCACTCTTAAGCAAGTCAGGGACTCCCTAAACATGCTGCAGCAACAACTATGACATTTTCAGAGCCAAAACATGTTTTTGGCTAGCATAGTCAGTTGACTTGAATCCCACCAAGAGTGCATCTTAGTGAGAATGCTTGGATAAGCAGGAACATAGGAGGATACCCAGCGCATGGTAATGCCTGTAGGTCACACTATTCATTAAATAACAAGGACAAATAAGGTTCTCAAATAAACAAATAAGCCTATATGGTTCTCAAAATATAGAAAGAAATTATCTCAAATTAAAGCACTTTAAGAGGTTCAACGATGAGGCTGGCCATGTCTAACCTGGGAGAGCCTCTCAGGCTTGTTTCAGAAGGCAACATCAGAGTGAAAGAAATTACATGTGGTGGAAGAGATGGGAAAACAAGAAGAGACAGTGGCATCTCAACGAGCAAAAATGGATAATATATTAACAAGAAAAGCCTGGAAAATAGGAAACTCAACTGGTGTGACATTTAGGAGATGGAGGGTTCTTGGCTTTGTCATCAAAGCAGCCTGTGACCTCACACACCCCAGAACCCAAAGCAATGTTTGATGAAGGCATCTGTATCTCTAAGGCACATATTAACAGGATGCAGTACAAGCTTTACCCAAGGGCATAATACTTGGCTACATAAGTTCTCGGAAAGCTAACACCGATCTAGGAAAAGAGGCAAGCCACCAAAAATGCTCTCCCAAAAGAAAATGTTTGCTTCACTCCATTTATACCAACCTCTGAAGCACCACATAATATCAAAGCCTGCTTGGGACTGGAAATGTGAAAAAAATGGATGTGGATGTGAAAAAAGCTTGTGTTTCCTCTTTTATAAGCACAACACTCTGACCAGACATAGTCCACAACAGTTAAAAAAGAACAAATACTCCAAACTGCCAACTGAAGGCTCCCAGAATAGCGGGAAGACTGAGATTTTCCTTGTAGAAGTGCGACGCAAGAGGCCTGTTGAAACATTTACGACCAGTCTATTGAAGAAGGGGTGAGGGGTCATTCCCTCCAGCAAGCAATCAAATTCTTGTCAAATGCAGCGGAAAAAAGCAGCAATTGGCTTTGGATTAAAAGAAAACACAACTGTGGTGCAAGATGAAGACATGATGGAACGGAACTGAAGGTTTCCTTTTTTTCTTTGGTTGTTTTTTGTTTTGTCTTTTATTTTCGTCCTCTCTGTTACACTCTTGGGTCAATCATAATTGAATACATGGTATGCAACCTTGGGAAATAAATGTTCCCCTTTAACCTATGATGGTGCTGACTCTTCCTCTTTTTCCTCTTGACTGGGAGACGGCTGATTCAAGATTTCAAGACAAATTTTACCTGTGAGCACTGTGGGATAAAATTGGGAGGCTGAAGCTACTGAAACAGAAGCTTAACAGACTTTTTCAGGAGCTAAAGAATTTCATGCAAACTTCTTTCATATTGGTTCATGCACATACACTCTTACAGTCTCCCCAGTTTAGACATTTATGGGCAATAAGCTACAGGGTGAAGACAATTTCATTTCATTTTATATTTTCGGTTACATTTATGGAACTGGCAGTATGCCTGGTGGCAAAGCAGAGTTGTAAACCACAAGGTCAATTTTAATTGCCCCTGAAACAAAAGGAAAGACAACAACTGGACTGCAAAAAAGAAGGGTGCCCACCGGATGCCCCTTTTCACCATTCCAGTTCCACTACCAACAACCAAAAGTGCCAACTTACCACAGGGGTTGAAACATTTATCCTAATGACTGGGGTTTACCAAAGCAAATTATAATGCGAGTCAAAACTTTGATAGAAAGTCATGACAGTTTTTGAAGAAAGTGCCTTTAAGGCAATGAATTAGACGCATGAACATGATGTGATGCATAATTCACTTTGATGACCATACTTTGTTTCACAACACCAGAGACCCAGCTTCAGGTATAACTCATTACATAACATCTGATATTATTGTACAGAGTTATTACACCGTGACTCCATTTTAGATTTTTTTTTCTATCAAAATATTTTTCCCTTTCCTTGCTTCATCAGGAGAAGGAAGAAAAAGTTGGAAATCTATTAGAACTTTGAAAGTGCATCAAGAAGCAAGTGCATTTTTTTTTTGCAGTGCGGAACAGAGAGCAGCACTAAAGCTATCAGTTAAAAACAGAGGGGAAACTGAGATGAAAACCCATGGCATGAGACATCAAGGCTGCAATCTCTGACCAAAGGCTATTGATAGTGCAGTGCTCCCAAAACAGAGTCACACCAAATGTTCCAGTAAGGATGTGTAGACAGTTTCATTTAGAATCCTTTCACAGAGCACTGTGGCCTCTATGAATCAGCTTAAAGTGAGAGTAAAGCAGGGACACTTGCCTTCCCGGAGCAAAAATACGCCTCACTGATGCATATTTTATAAAGATCAGATGCTAAACCTTTATGTACTCACAGCCACTGTTTGGAGCACCCTGCGGAACACTGGCCTGTATTAAAATGACAGTCACATCCTCAAACCTGACGGTCATGGTACACTGTTGAAGGTTCAGAAATTGTGTTGAGTCCCCAAATTATAGATGTTTTCCTCTGAACTGCATAAAGAGTTCCGCTTTCAAAAGAGCCAACCTTGCCTTGAGCAAATTTTGCCATTGAACAAAATTAGGAAATGAGGAGAATATGATTGGAATACTGAAGAGTGGATGATGATGAGGAAATGCTTGTTTTAATAGGTGGAGGCATACTAGGCATACTGGCCCCATGGATATATTAATCCCATCTATATATTTTACAGACAATTACAGTAAAAAGGGCTATAAAATACAGAGTCTTAATGTCAGTACCTTGGCACAGACACATTCGCTGGGAAAACATCTTACATTCTCATGTCAGACCTTTCTCGTGCACGGCTTTGGTGGGGTCAGGGAATTTATTTGGGGTCCGCAAAGCACAAGTGGCTTTCAAACTGGATTTCAAACCAATTTAAATGAATCAACAGTGGTTCAGTGGTGCACCCTCCTGATACGTTCCAGGAGATGGTATTGGATATATGCCAGAAACCAAGTGCCAGTAATGCAGCTCTGGTTCTCATGAAAGCCACACCCCCCAAAAAAGAAAGAGGTCCCAGCTCACCATTTCAGGGAATGATTTCTGTAATAATGCAGACAGAGTCCAGTAGAAACATATGTGGGTCAGGACTTTTTCATTCTCTTGGTTCGTTTCTTTCTTTTGAAAAGACAGACTGGAATGAAACATGACTGAAGTGATATTCTTGTCAACCCACTATATAGAAAAGACTATATAGAATTAGCCATATCGTAAAGGGGTGGGAATTGTAAGGTTCATCAAAGATACTGAGGACTGTGTCTTCATGCGAGTGCAGTATGTTCTCACAGTGCAACTGAGATTACAGTAGCTAAGCATGCATACTACTCATACAACTGCCTACTAATAAGACTAGGCTTGTCAGGAAAAGGGTTTAAAAGGTGCAGTGAAGTGGAAGAAACTGTCAGCAAGCTCAGGACAAAACAGAAAATGCTAGTTCAGTGATAAAGAGATGTCGGCATTCATGAGTGAAGTTCTTTCCTACTTAAACATTCTGAAAGGGCACAACACTACTCCAGCTCCAAAAGTGTTGTGAATATTCCTTCATCACATGTTTGAGGTAGTCAGGTTACAATTACAATTGAAACTTAACAAAATAGATTGCAAAGCCAGATTTTGTTCATGTTCATCATGAATATAAAGAAGCCAATTAATGTTTGTTACACAATTTGTCTAATTAATTAGCCAAGGTTAATGCGATTATGTTAATGCAATATATAAATGTTACACTTACTTCATGCTAGAGTGCATTAAAATAGCAGCACATATTACATTGGATTACATTGTGTATCATGATGGCTTCACAAAAACTTGTGAGACCAGGCTCCTATGTATGAACACATAAATGGGGTATAAACATTGTCTAAAAAGTTTGTAGTCATTTAAAGTGATAAATGTTGTAAATGTATTTAATGTTAACATAATGTAGATTAAAACATTAAGAACTTTTTAAGCATTCTTTACTTTAACTTCAGTTTCATTGCAAATAGTTGAAACTGGTGATTCCAAACTTTTAAAGGGTCATTCCAAACTTTTAAATGCTAGATGGCACGCATGATTTAGGGAACACCTACTGCAGCCTACTGTTGTCCAAAAACCCAGCACAAAGGGCTTAGTACATCAGGCTCATAAAGGTTCACATTCAGTAAGCTGCATACAGCCGTTACCGCTCTAATTCAAGGAGACAGCCTAAAGGAGGATGGCGCATAGAAGCAAATGCTGGGGTGGGGGGAAAGGGACAGAACATAATTCATAAGTTATTTTACGAAAGAAGAAGGTTCATGTCCGTTTACCACTGATTAGAATAACCAGGGAATCCAAGCTGGGAACAGGCATTAAATAAATCTTTTTAAAAGTCATTGTTTTCCATCTGGAGCCTCTGTAAAAATGTAAATGACCATTTCAGCTTCAGTGAACCTTCCCATTCATGGCACAGCGCACAGTTACAGTATTTTACTTATCAGCCACTTATTTAATTTCTTGCCTTAGGGGAGTTCTACTGCAGTTCACACAAAATAAATAACTCGGTACACTGTAAACAAAGGCTTTGTCTGGCACTAAACGGCAGCCTGGAGTGGTAAATAAAGAAATAAATGTATGTCGGAAAATTGTCTTGGTTTAATATTTCAGGTACAAAATGCATTTTTCATGAGCATGCAATAAGTGTCATTTTGTTATGGTTATGTGTAAATGTTAATAGAATTTAAATTATTAAAACTATCTAATGTATGTGTGTTATAATAATGCTATACACAAAACATGAGCAGTAAACACTGTATTAAAACTTTACCTACATTTAATGCAGAAAGCACTGAACTCTCAAGTTGTATGTGTTCTGAAACTGAAGCTAAACCGAAGCCATTGGATCTCATGCAGTATTTAGATTTTCTTTCAAACAGTACAGTCTTTTTATTTCAGTCTATTTCAAAATGGGTTACTTCTAGTACGCTTCATAATGTAATACCTGTTAGCCAAAAGCACATATGTTCTTGTACATCATCTATTTGACTTTACCAGTCAGCCATGGCATTAAAACAACAGACAGGTAAAGTGAAAAATATTGATTATCTTGGAAACTTTTTAAACCCTCTTTCTTTTCTGCTTCCAACCCATCAAGTTCAATAACTGACTGTACACTTGCTGACTAATATATTGCACCCCATAATGAATAGACCATCAGTGTTCTTTACGGCCTGTGTGTGTGTGTGTGTGTGCATATATGTATATATTTGTATGTTTTGAGCTTTGAGTACTGAGTGGAGACAGATTTCAAGCTTGTCAAACTGATTTGAAATTGTTGTTATTTGGCCATATAATTTCCAGGTACAGGAGGAAGTTAATGCATTTCCTTGTGCAAGAGCTTGTTTATTTCAACATCTGTCTGCAAACAAGCATCGACCCCAACAGCATGTTTAGAAGATGCAATGTAGCTATAACATTTTCTGTTGTAAATGATCATATTATGCATATAAGCATATGCTGATTAGGGAAATACTAATAATTAGTAATTAATCACTACACACTGCATCAGCACTATTGTAATCTGCTCTGTGGTTAAAATACAATGACCACTTAAAATGGGACATCTTGTTATTAGGGATTTAGTCCTGCGATCAGAGAGTTGTGAGTTCAAATCCTAGGACAGCCAATGGCACTACTCAGGTACCCTTGAGCAAGGCACCATCCAAGGTACACACTGCCCTGCATGTGCTGCATTTCTTGCTGTGCACGGCTTCACTTGGTGAATGGGTTAAATGCAACGGACAAATTTCCCACTGTTTGCACGACGTGGTGTTTTCACACGTGACAAAAATGGCCACTTTTCATTTTTGCATTCTTATTTCCTTTTTAGTGGAACCAGTCTTATCATATCAAAGCCCAACAAAAGCACCAAAATCATCAGACTACAGCAACATTTCTGAAGGCGTTCAAGTACTGCTGGTCTATACATAAAGAACCACCCCAGATTCTGGCTTACAGCAAGTAAATACGTTTTAAACCATATTTACTACTGGATCCCTGCTGGCTTCCTGATGCTGAGGCAAACAAAGCCAACCACACCTGGTAGAACAACAAACAAGAAATGCCTTTGGGTGAGCTCCCATCATTCCTGCTGCTATCCTCTGCCTCCAGCTCTGGGTGGCCACCCTAGCCAGTGCTAACAGAGCCAGTTGACAGCCTGTCCTCATGTCTGGCCTGGCCAGGTGCCCATTATGACCAATCGCCTGTAGTTACTACCCCTCCGATCTGACTGCGCTCTCACTTCAAGAACAAAGGGGCGCCACAGCAGGTGCTTAAGATGCAGCATTTGCAATAGCAAACCTAATGGGCAGTGTTTATTTTGGGTGATCATCTGCTGCTAGATTTGTGGCCAAAGGAATTGATAAAACTGCAGACTGCACGGGCTTGGTGCTATATTCTTTTTTTTTTTACCATTGAGTTATACACTTTCTTTTTGTTTGTTTCTTTGTCTAGAATCACTGTATCATTTCTATCATTGCCTTAGCAATTGCATATTAACAATAAATGGGTCATTTATTAGCTCTTTTGTTGGAAACAAGACTACGTATCTGAAAGTTAGTTTCTAAATCCCTTAAAATGTAACCTTTTCTGCCTTTTAACTTACCCTTCTTCTTTAGATTAGATTAGATTAGATTAGATTGACTTAATTAATCTTTTAACTGTATTTTAACTGTATTACATGATTCCATGTTGAGCAAAAAACATCACAAATGCACTTTATTGTTACCCTGATAAAACAAATCAGTATTAGATCCATAGGCTTTGTTCACACTGCTGGCTACATAGGATTTGTTTCTTAAATCTGAGTTATACAGCATGTTAAAATTTCACAGCATGTTCACTTACAAGTGATCAAATTTGATTTGTTTTGTCCTAGTAAAGGTGCACAAGTGAGTAAACTGACAATAAATCGATCAGAGATTAAAACATTAAAAACTCATGCATAATATTGTGTAGGTCCACCTCGAGCCATCAAAACAGTTCGACCCATCAAAGCATGGACTTCACAAGACATCTAAATGTGTGCTGTGGCATCTGGCACCAATAAATTAACATTAGATTCTTTAAGTCCTGTTAGTTATGAGGTGGGACCTCCATGGATCTGACTAGTTTTTCCAGCAGGTCCCATGGATGCTTGATCAGACTCAGATTTGAAAAATGTTGATGCCAAGTTATTAGTGATTCGAGGTGTAGGTCAGTGCATCATCCGGTTGACGTTGGCCACTGCCTAGAGGGAATACCGCAATAAGGTTTTAGTGGCGATATGTATCAAAGTAGCATCCACACGAATGCCAGAGCCCAAGGCTTCCCAGCAGAATGTTGCCCTGAGCATCACGCTGCTTCCGCTGGTTTGCATCCCATAGTGCATGCAGTGCATCTCTTCCCCTGGTAAGCAAAGCATAACGCAAAGCCGTCCCCATAATGTAAAAGAAACCTTCTTTTATTTCTCCAGCATCTAGACTTGATGTTCACATTGCCCTGTAGGTGCTCTCCATGGTAGACAATGGTCAGCATGAGCCCTTCAAACCAGTTTGCTACAAACCCCTTTCATTAAAGAGATGCTCTGGCCCAGCTGTCTAACTATCACAGCTTGGCTCTTGTCAGAGTCACTCAGATCCTTATGCTTGCCCATTTTTCCTGCTTCCAGCACATCAGCTTCAAGAATGGTCTCACTACCTAATATCTCCCATCCCTTGCCAGGTGCCATTATAACCAGATAATGAATGTTTCTCAGTGTCTGTGATTTTATTGTTTGTATATATAGTCACTATTGTTTATAATATGACTGTATATACAATTGTCACATAAACAAAGACAGGGCAAGCCATGGCTAGCACGAAACATCTGGCATTGCATATTTTATTCCAAGCTTGTAATATA
>JBBPDB010000146.1:7005005-7024003 GCA_037974465.1 Brachypetersius altus
ACTAAGATCTCAGGACCATCATCCTCCAGAATAGGAGTGTATGTGGATCACAGTGCAGGAACTCTGTCCTTCTACAGTGTCTCTGACACAATGACCCTCCTACACACCGTCCACACCACCTTCACTCAGCCGCTCTACGCTGGATTCTGGTTCAATCATATTAGATCAACTGTGAAGTTATGGAGTCCAGAATGAACTTCTAAGAGATATTTAATTATGGAACCAGATCCTGAATGGAGAGGAACACCTTAAAACACCTCTTCTTATTAGATTATCACAAATTCTAATAACTCCAGTCATATTATTAATACTTCTGATAGTAATTCTTCTAATCAGGTTGAAATGTGAGGAGTTTGTTGTTCTTGCAGCTGTTTTGAGGAAAGTAGAGCCGTCATGAAAGATTCAATTAGGAATCGGATCATCTGTGATTACACAGGTCAACATTTTTTTATAATCATCAGAAACCACAATAACTTTTTGAATTATGAGTAATATTAGACTTTCATGCGTTTTTTATTAAACCACAGGCACCAATCAAGAACTGCCTCAATATTTTCAGTGTGAAGTCAGACAGGCCACACTGTGGCATAGATATAATGATCAGTGTCTGTCAGCTCCCACTGTTTCTTCAAAAACACTTAGCATATGATTATTATATGCTAATTATGCCACAATTTGCTATCATGCAATATATAACTAGCTTCACAAAAACTACGTGCGGGAAAAACTCAATTTGAAATCAGCATGAAAAACACTACAAAATCCACATAAACTTCTACATAAACTAATTTGACCTGTTGACCTGTGTAATTTTCCTGTTAACCTAAATGTTGCCAGTTGGATAACATACATGGTAGTTTGCCTGTTTTGCAAGGCTAATGTAGCTAAAAAGAATTGGAATATGATCCTCTATCAATTGGTAAAACTGTGTAAAAATATTATTTTAATTCCTGTGTACACTGCACATATATACAAACTCAAATACATGCCCATACATATATTCTTTTTAGGTCTATTAGTAGGATCAGTCAAAGGCTAACTTAAGTAAGGAGAGTAACTGGGGTCTCTAACCACACTGTGCTAAATAAGCATAATGCTGAAAGAACTGGGCAGATGAGCAGGATGTGAGATCTCCAAACTTCTTACACTGTTAGCGGCCTTAAAACTTGCGAAAGACACCCAAACCCCTGCATTCCTGCAGTCGGCTAGATGAGACGACCTCTAATCCACCTTTACGTTGTACTAAGCTGTAGACGTGTCCCATGTGAACCCTGGGGTCGGGGGAAACATGCAGTTAAAGCTGCTGTTTGTTCTGGAAGGCGACTGCTGCAGCGCCTGGCTTACTCAGCAGTCTGCCCAGCCCCACCTCATCCCTTTTAAAACAAGACTCCCAGAAAGCCACATGCGCCATGGTGGCCCAGCCTCCGTGGCCTCCAGACGCATTCTTCAGGCCCATGAATGCTATATTATGACTGTGGAGACAGGGAAGGAAAACTGGCCTGTTCGCACGTTTGTATCTGTGCAGAGAAATGGAAAAAAGGGGGCCTTATACTGGGAAAGACCTTGGCGAACAGTGCCGGTTCAATTGGAAATGTTTTATTGAATACTTGCCGTGCTGCCATTAACAGGGATGGGGGCTCTGAGTGGGTAGATTCAAACATGTAGACATTCCCATGACTACGGATATTCAGCAGAGATTAGCCTCCCAGAAACCAAGGGCTCAAATGAAACCCCAGTTCTCTACGTAGTGAATGATGAAAGTATGTAGTCTGATTGTGACATACAAGGGATGATGGGTATATCTCACACTGAATTCTTTATCCATAGCTGGTAAACTAATTGTGGATTTGTCCGTTTCTAGGATGCCCCAGCATAGAATGGGCAATGTTTGTCCCATATTCTTGTCCCACACTTAAGCAGGTTTTGATCACTGTTACTTCAATATGAATATGTACCTATTATCACATTCTAACATAACACTAGTACACCATGGTTGACAGCATTTATGATTTAAATTTTTATTTGAAATACAAACCCCTATATTTAGAGAGGCATCATGTGATTTCAATAGTGGATGAATGTTCCAGTAAATTAGGATTGTGGCTACTCTGGAAGAACACTGGAAAATTGCTAAATTCACAGCTAGCCTTCTTCAGCTCAGGTCGATGTGAAGTTCTGTAAACTATGTTTGTGTTTCGAAGCACCTGAGTCTGTGTGTAAGTGGTAAAAGTGGTCAGTATTGCTCTCTAGCAGTCAAGTTTAGAAAGCAAGTTCTCCACGTTTAGAAGGTCCCCGTGTTTCAACGTATTTCTGGCTGGGGCTGCAGCGCTGTTCTGACCTCACAGTGAACCTTGCCAGATTACTGACTGTGAGGATTCTGGCTCGATTCTGGTTCCAACTCACACCCAATAATACCGGGGCCCATAAGCATCAGGGTCCTTCAATGTGTGTTTATTTAGGGTCAGCTCTGTTTCATCTGTATTGCTACATATACAAGTTTAAGTGGTAAAAATGTTCAGTATATGTGTTTGACCTGAGATAAACTGCTAAACAGACTAAAACTGATCCTTGCTCACACTTTTTAACCTTTGTTAGATTCAATAGATCAAATTCCAGTATACAAATATGCTTGCATTGGCCTTAGCTTTCATTCAGGAAGTATGCCAATAGAGCAAAAAAGATACGCAAATCGATGTAAACGGCTTGGTAAACAGGGTTACAAAATACACACTTAATAATCCAACATTTAAATAAATTTACACAGAAAAACAAATCCCTCATCAAGAAATAATTATTGTCATCATGAGCAGTGTGAGCAGTTTGCATACAGTAAGAACATGTAAATCCACATGTAAACAGCTTGGTTCTACCAAGAGGACTCCACAAGACATCTGAAGGTGTACTGTGGTGTCTGGCACCAAGACGTTAACCAGAGATCCTTTAAGTCCTGCAAGTTGTTGCAAGAGGTGGGGCCTCCACAGATTTGTACTAGTTTGAACAGCACATCCCACATATGCGCCACTGGTTTGAGATCTTGGGGATCTGGAGGCCATATATACACCTCAATCTCCTTGCCATGTTCAGCAAACCAATCCTGAATCATTTTTTAGCAATCTGTGATTTGAAGCAGTTCTTCTAGCTTTAAATCAGATGGACTGGTCTTGCTTATGTCTGTTCACTGGTTGCCCTTCCTTGGATCACTTGTGGTAGATACTTACTGTTGCATACACCACAAGGCCCAGAGATGCTCTGACATAGTCCAATTTTACTGCATCCAACACATCAACTTCACAAAATGACTTTTCACTTGCTGCCTAATATATCCCACCACAGTTATATACTGTGCACCTCACAATTATTTGCCTCCCTTGTAAAGATTAGCAAACAGGGTTTAAAAAATGCCCCTTTGGTAAAGTAGCTTCATCATATGCTGAAAAAATGAGAAACATCCAACATTTCATTTAAATAAACACAAGTATACAGGGAAACGAAATGGCGAGAGCTCTGGATCTGCAGTATATATACAAATGCTTAGAAGAAATAAGATTTAGATTAAAAAATTTAGAAATAATACAGACAGACAAGACATTGTGCAAGACAAACAATCAGACAGTATATAGTAATCTATGAATCTATGGTATGTGCAAATGGGTAAGCTATATTAATATACTATACATATACAGTAAAGATCTGAGTTGACAGAACATATTTGAGTAGCAGCATGTTCCGCAGTTAAGAAAACTTAGTGTGGGATTTAACCATAGCTTGGTCTCAGCTACACTGTGCCCTTATTACATACAGAATTACAGCGATAAGCTCTCTCTTTTAAAGAAGCAACTGGCTGTACCCTTATTCTAGTCATCTTTAGAGGCTATTTGCACTGTATGATAAGTGATTGTTTAATTTATAAGTGACCATTTCATTTAATTTAGATTCATTTATTTTGATCTACATGTCTCAAACTAACTATATATACAAGAACCATATAAGATACATATTAAACTGATGTCACATATTATATTAATAAGGTGTTATGACAGTTGTTAAAATGTGTGTCATAGCATCTTAAGACTAGAATATAAAAATGAGCATGCAGCATACGCCTTCACTACTATTACATTTTTCATGAGCTGTTACCGGTAAGGTTAATATGATGCGATATGTCACGGCAGCATATCGCCTCTGCTATGACGTGTTTACAGCATGGTTGTGTCAATGTTATGTAGCAGGCTTACCAAGAATTTCTTTCATTACACAATAATTATTCATGAGTTCAAGTGCACAGCATAGTTTTAACATTACACCTAATCCAGCTCATTAAGGACTCCACATTCAGTTGGTAAGCTTGATCACGTGGGTTGGATCATAGAATACTTGAAACCCTGCAGTGCTCTGGGTTGCCAGGAGCACGATGAAAAAGAAATGAGCTAAAAATGTAGCCTCCGTTTATAACTCAGAGTAAGCAGAAGTGTTTTAACTCTGCCCTTCTCTACTGCCCTGCCCTTCTCTACTAAGTATATCACAGCTTGTGTTAACCTGGACTATTACATAGTTTTTAAAATGAAATATGATTAGGAATTGACGATTTCACATCGACACGTGGGTGCGCGGGACAAACGCAAGCTTATTGAACTCCTTAAACTGAAATGAAGCGGAACATTAGGGACCACTTTAGCCGTGGAAGCCGGAAAGAAAGGGAGGGAATAATGAGCTCTCCTGCGAGTGGAGTCTCCTCATCTGGGCCACGATTTCTGACAGCATGGAGATAAAAACAAAATAAAAAAAACACACACAGCACGGTGTTAGTGTTTGTGCCTGCGCAAATGAGGACTTTGGCGTGCCATTATTTTTGCAGCACCGTGTCTGCTGTAATTCCCTAGCACAAGCGAAACAATATGGCGGATTAAGGGGAATGTGGGTCGTCTGTGTGTGTGTGTGTGTCTTGCAGGCCCTGGTGAACGGAGACAGAGAGAGAGAGGCAGTGGAACCTGTGGGTAAATTAGCTGTTCAGCCAGTCGTCCTACTTAGAAATCCAAAACAAAAAGCAACCCCCCCACCACCTCATCGGCACGATAGCACAGGCACGTTATGCAACACAAAGCATTGTATGCACTGTTGCCACTCTTTGAATGGGCTCTAATACAAACCTTAACTTCAGAGACAGTGGTTTCAGAGGCGTGAACAATGTGCGCTTCGACAAGACGCATGCCATTTCTTCCCCCTACATCCAAAACACAGCTGCAAACATAGGCTGTGAAATGGCAGACTATCAGCTTATGCTGGTGCTAAACATCTTTGGGAAGATTAAGACATGGATGAATGTGCATAGACACGATGTTTGGTTGATTGTGGCTGTGGTAAAAGAGAGGCATTGATTGTCAATTGTGCTCTGAGACGGAAGCAGTACTGAGGTTTTTTTAAGGTGGCGGTAATCTAATTCTGCTGCTGGATTAGCCTACAGACAAAGCAGTCAGGCATAACTGCTATGCTGACTTACTTATTCACAGAGGAAAGTCGGCTACAAAAGATCCGAATGCCTATAGTCTCTGGCCTTATGCTTTTCATGAGTATTTCCCAAATACATTGTTGCAGAGTTTTAAAACTCCTACCCAATTTCATCTCTGCTTTCACCCAAACAATCCGCAAAGCTTGGCTGTGTAATGGCTGGGATCTCCATCACCATCAACTGTTTGTCTAAATGTTTTTACCCGAGCCAGGCTCATTTTTGCTTCGCAGCAGCTCTCTCTCGATTCCCAGCAAGCTGCAACAGCATTAGGATCTGTTTACTGCCCGGCTAGAGGATTCCCTTCCCCACAAGCGTATTGTAAGAGTGCAATGGTCACATAAGGCAAGCTTGTATTGGACCCAGTTCCAAAAGACAAACAGGCGATGGCTTTATCAGAAGGCAGACAGATGTGCTGTGTCATGCCCAGTCTATTGTGCCACTGTGCCCCCCCTGCCCCATCAGTGATTTTGGAGCGACTTGTTCCCAGTCCATACCTAATTATTTCTTTTTTTATTTTCAAGCTGGGCTCTTTAGATGCATTTTGTTCCAACAAATGAGAGAAGGGAAAAAGACCTAAACATGCTGGTAGGCATAAGCAAGCTTTAGCCCTAGTGAAAACATGAGAGCAAACCTCTGCAAAGAAATGTAGAGATATAGAAGCACGGGGGAAAGTTCACATGATATGCTGACTTGAAATTTGCACATACACTGATGTGCGTTTGGCCTTTACTATGAATTATGTAAAATATAAACACAATACATCAAAGAACTAAATTATGAATGAAACCCACCCCTGAAAACCATATTAATTTAGAGCACTAAGACATGAATAAGACACGAGAATCATGAATATCTTAATATTTTACCAAAAACACTCCCACCTGTACATTAATGTGAGGCACTCAAGTGTAATTAACTACATGGATCCTTTAATATTAATGTCAATACTACCTATACCAACAAGCCATATAGGTATTGGTGGGAAACCAGGATTCAACTAGCTCGAGGCTAATGGACTGCTGCCCTGAACCTTTTTAATAGCCGTGGATCTTAAGAGACCTATGAGACACAACATCTGCAAAAAATGGCCCTGTTGTAGTAGACTTTTCATGATCACTTTAAAAAACAATTTACAGCAAAATGGCAAAACATGGGTCTCTGTTAATGTGTACTATGCTGTTCTGAGGGAACAGGATTACTAGCCACCAGACAGATAGTAAAGATAATGTGATCAAAACAGAGATTTGGGTGGTTAATCCAAGTTTTATTATGCTAGGTAACAATGTTTGGCTCAGTAAGTCTGCAAATAAAAGAGTATATTGAAGCACAGTGCTTATTATCCACTCAACTGGCTCTTTTTTTCCCCCCAACTAATGATAAACAGCAAATGACATGAATTCCCTTTTAGCAAACAGAGGCGTCAGTGTGCTAATGGTGCTAATGATGGGGTCTACTAACAGACTCAAGGCTGGCATTTGAACAAGCAGCAGCAGCTTCTCAAATGGCAACTACATATAAATGTCTGAAGCTAAACCCCACATCAAACCTTCAAGTGCCGTAGCAAGAACATCAAACCCACTGCTGCTGCACAGGATAGTGTGTGTTCTGGGTGGGTTCTATAATTCTGTTAATGTCTATGTATTTGAATGACATTGCATTCAAGTACATAGACATTAATATGGAGTTGTCCCCACTCCATGTTCCACTTCACCTTTCTCTCAGGGCTTAAAATCTGCTAAATCTGCTAAACTCTATCATTTAGCATCGTCTGTTTGTTCCCAAGGGGATAACAACTGATGACAGTGTACTTTCATAGTATTAACGTTTTGACTGTTCACAAAGTGACCTCTTTCCTGCCAACATGTCCTCATTAAGGTGTTTTCTGTTCATGGCAGATGGACTGTATTTAATTGAAAGTAACAGGGGAGAAGTCTTGCGAGCTTGGCCTATTGTTGATCAACAAAACATGCCTTGTGATTCCTGGGTTGTAATTGCATTGTGAACTGCATATCACCTAATTCTGTTTAGGTAATATGACTGAACACTGTTTTTTTCGTTCTCTGTTTGATATGTCCTCAGCTGAATTGTAGTTGAGAGGTGAAAACAAAAACAATGGACGCTTAGAAACAGCATTAACCTCAAGATCGCTGGGGCAACGCAACACTGAGTAACCGCCAGATGATTTTGACACCGAGCACCACCGCTTAGTCTGCAAATTCTTGGGACACTCAAGGGTTTATTTCCACCCCGCCTTCTCCCCCGCCAGGTTACATATCTTTTGCTGTTCTCTCTCAGAGAAACCCATTGGGGTGTCACTCTTTTCAGCAAGTGGAGCAGGCTCGAGTTATGGAAACAGTATTTCTAATTTCCGGCTCGAGTGTTGTTAATATTCACCAATGTCGGCGGGTTAATAACTGCATTATCCACTCACACAACGCTCGGGCCTCTTGGCTGGCATGCTCGCCACACTCATTACCCCCTGTTTTATGGTTGACTGGTCTGCTTTTAAAATCTGTGGCAGCGTTCGATGCTCTGGACAGTGCAGTGGCATTTCCAGACTCTTTCATTCAAGTCAAAACTGGACATGGCTGAGAACAAGTGGGCCAACTATATTCTGGTTTCTATTTCAGTTATGAAATAGAATTAAAAAAAACACCAGGGCTGTGATTTGTAATTAGTAATTATCATTAGTCATTAGTAATTATCAATAATGGCCATGGAATATATTACATGGAATTCACCGTTTTTATCTTTTGAAAGTCTGCTTTGCTTCAGCAGTGGGTTGCTCCGTGACTGACTGTGGCAGGCTAAATAGGGAAAATGTCCCTATTGTCAGTTATTGTCAGGTAATTTCACACTTTTTTTTCACAAGTGATTTCTTACTAATGGAAAATGCTCTGAAGTTGTGCTCTGAAATATATATCTATGTAAATGCATGTACATATTTTCACATACATACATGGTCAGTGCACATCTACCATGTATCTACAATAGTCCAACATTTGATCAGCTACATTTACCATATACACTGATCTGCCATGTCATTAAAATCACTGACAGGTTAACTAAATAACATTGATTATATAGTTACAATGGCATCTGTCAAGGGGTGGGATGTGCTCAGAATTTGATGTGTTGAAAGCAGAAAAAACAGGCAAGCATAAGGATCTGAGCAACTTTGACCAGACCACTGGGTCAGAGCATCTCCAGAACATCCGGTCTTGTGTGGTGTAATAGTCCATGCCTACCAAAAAGTGGTTCAAGGAAGTTAACTGGCAACAGGGTCATGGGTGCCCAAGGCTCACTGATGTGTGAAGGTTAGTCTGTTTCAGTTACACAGAAAAGCTACTGCAGGACAGATTGCTGACATTCAAATCAGCTTTAGCTGCTGCATAATCCATTTTCATAGAAATAATGTTGAATTATAACATCTATGTAAATACATAAATATGTTATACGTATGTAAATACACAGTGAATCATTATGGGGCTTGTATGTATACATGCATGTATGTTTGTGTTTGGTTAATGCCTCTGTTTTAAGCATACTATATCTTCGGGCTATGGTAATTCTTATGCATTATGCTTAGCTGGAGCATGAGTGCTGCCCTGACAAGGACAAAGCCGGCTGCTTTCCTGGCTGGGTGGGTGGATGGGAGCTGATGAGAAGTGGGTAGTTGGGGTGGGGGTGAGAACACAGCCAGAGTCACTTATACCCTAGGGGTTCACTTCTGTCTCTAGAAAACTACTGCCACCTTCACGAACTGCAAACCTGGAGCCAAAGCGTATACACACTGAAATAAACAAAGAGCACTGCCTCAAAACAAACATAGACACTGCAGAGTTGAAGTGCACCTTTTGAGGAGTCACAGTTGATCCTCGTCAGCACCAGAATCCCTCGCCAGACCGTTTGTGGCTGCTTCTAGCCACTTTCCTAGTACAAATTATACTTATATGTTACTGAGCAGAAGAAAGAGAAAAAAATGAAATAATTAAATAATAATTAAATAATGGACTGTACACTAACAGCGTGGTAGACGTGCTCAATCTCTGCACGCCACTGAAGCGATGCTGTGAACAAGATAATTACTGCTTTCATGAATATGTGAAGGTAATTGGCATTTGCATTTAACCTTTAGTCATGTGTGTAATTTCAAAACGGCTATTTCATACGTCTGTATTCTAACTAGCGGCCAGACATCAAGCCCTGAAAAGTTAAGTAGGATCGCCACAGGGAAAATGTCTTGCACAATGCTCTGAAAAGTCAAAAGAAAGCCCTCAGAGATATTAATAGGTGACACACTCGATGTAGGTACCATGACTGATCCTAGCATCAGTTTTCAGCTTATATTTATTCCCTGGATAATGTCACTGTACTGCAGTGTTTCTGTCAAAGCTAATATTAGAGTCCTGTACATTTTTAATTTTCATGTTGCATTTTAGCAGGTGCTTTTATCCAAAGCGACTTCCATTCCCTAACTACAGTCTCCCTGGAATTAATGGTCTTACTCAGGAACCCAGTGGTGGTATGCTGAAGGTAGGATTCGATCCCATGACCTCTTGGTTCAGAGGTAAGTATTGAATAGGAGCTAAGTTGGAGTTTCAGGATTACAAATTCAGATAAATAAAATTTGGAGAATTAATTTGAAATATAGTGACATATATTTGAACCTTTTAATATTTATAGATACCAAGTTACAGATACCAAGTGCTGCATGAAAAACAGTTCAGGAAATGTAAACTAAACAAAACAGTTAATGAATGATGAGAGAGCAGTAGTAACTATGTAACTGTGATTTTGATGTGTTGTTTATACTTGTTGTACTTGTTTACTACCAATTTGACTTCACAAATACATCCTCATATGCGAGATTCATTCATTTATGTCATCCATAGGTACATATATTCATTCATCAATCCTGAAAACACATTCCACAGGAGTAGATGAGGCAGGAATGGCTGGTTATAAGTACTTGTCTGAAAATGCCATTTAAACTCTGAAGCTGCCCTGTTGGATCTTGAATCCATGAACAGGTTCACCAGAATGCTTACAGACTGATGTTGTTGTAACAAAGTTATCACAGAAGTCCTCACAGAAATGTAAAATCTCTTAACCTTTTCTGGTTTTCAGATGGACTGCAAATCTCTGCATCAATATTACATTTCAGTTTATACACAAACCACATTCTCAAAGCAGGCTAAGCACCAACAATTCAAAGTCAACTAAAAATCTATTTCTCCAGAGTGAGACATTTCTCCAGCCCATACTTCATATTCACTCAAGTATTAAGATTTCTGCAAAAAGCTGTTTTAATGACGTTTAGGAAAAACCAAGTAGACAGTAATGTGCAGACTGAGAATGCACATTATTTTAACAAGTGCTTTTCTTTTTAATAAATACAAGAAGAGTAATTTGAGAAATTAACATGTCTGTCATAGAGGCATACATTACACTTGTATTCATTTCATATGTGGTCATTCATGTGATTCATAATATTTAACGTATACAAATTCGTAAATCAAATTAAATAATTGTTGGAAGTGGAATTTATTGGAAATCGTGTGAATATATTTGTTTCCTCACATTCAATTCCAATTCCATTTCCCTTCAGCTGCATGACAATTTAATTCCAGTTCTACTTCCAGGAAATAAACAGGAATTCATCTTGCATTCTCAATTCAATTCATGAATCGTCCTTTTTATCTGTTCACAGTTAGCAAATAAAAGAACCGATAATGAAAACAATGCACCGTATAAAAGACAGAATGCACTGTTTTGCTTCTAATTCAGAAAGCAATCCAAGCTGAAACGCTGTAAGCTGAAAAGGCAAACATATACAACATCACAGGAAAATAATCAAGGAAAGAATTTAAAATAAGTTGTTGATCATCATGGACTGGTGCAATTTGTTTTCTCATGGCATGGACTCTTTAACTTTCACTACAGTAATCAGACCAAATTAACTCAAATGAAATAGAGTTTGAGGTTCACATATTTAATAAACACATCTTTCCTCTTTCTGTAGTGCAAATGACTTAGTTGGCTCATTCCTGTCAAATTCAGTGGGGACCTGTCCCAGCTCCAGATGTCACTGTCCAACTTCAGACTATACTGACCCTAAACTAGATTGTCTATCAAATTGAAATGGTCTTTACACTGCCACAGAAAGACAGACTGGCATTTGAACCGCTTGCTGCTTGACAGCTGCTGCAGCCGTCTCCCATGACATCGCCTATCACTTGTTTTCTTTTTATTTTCTCCATTTCTCTTGTTAATGTTTCATTAGATGAAGTTTTCAGCTAATCTGACACATTGATCTGGCTGACACACTTTGTTGGCAAGCCAAGGTAAAGTCACATGATGTGGACAACATGTGTTGTCACAATATCGCTACAATGCATACAAAATTGTAATCAGGACACTTTAAACTCAGTGAGACCTGTAAAACCTGTATTGTCTATACAGCAATACAGTAATCCCCCGCTTTTCGTGGGGGTTACATTCCAAGAGCACCCGCGTATAGTGAAAAACCACATTGTGTTTTGGTGAAAAAATTGCCTCTCAAAATATGCCCCCCAAATATCCTTCCAGAATACTTTAATATCATTTATCATAAATCAAATTTAAACCTTAAGAGGTAAGCACATATTTGCCCTTTTTAAAATTGAAATTCCCTGCCGGAAGTTTGCGGGACAAAAGTATTGGGACACTTCGGTTTTCGAACAAATTCAAATGAGGGCACGTTGAAAAGGTCTACTTGAGATCTACCGAAATGTGGAGTTTGAAGTATCTGAGTGCTTTGCTCGCCGAGATATGCACCTTGGAATGTTGCAGGACAAAAGTATTGGTACACTGCGGTGAGGTGAACAGGTCCCCTTGTGTGAAAACATCCAGAAACAAAAGCAATTGTAGTTTCTGCGTTATTGTGGGGATTTACACGTGAAACTATGAGTTTGATTCTCAAAAAAAATAGTCTAGGTTCGATTCCCAAGACCGCTAGGCACAGCTGAGGTACGCTGAACAAGGTACCGTCCCCACACACTGCTCCCTGGGCGCCATGTTCATGGCTGCCCCCTGCTTCACTTGGTGAATGGGTTAAATGCAGAGGGTGAATTTTGTGCTGTTCACACTGTGTGCTGTGGTGTGTTCACGTATGACAGAACGATCACTTTCACTATTTTACTATTCACTGATCCACGTAAAACCGTGGGATTACTGTTTATATTGCTACATATTGCTACATAGACAATACAGGTGATACAGGTATCACTAAGTTTAAAGTGTCCTGGTTGCAATTTTTTGAGCGATTTACTGGACCTCTTCAAAGCAAAACAGAACATTTAAGCACTGGCCTTATCACTTAGCATCTGGTTGCCTAGTGGTTAGGGATTTGTCCCTGCAATCAGATGGTTGTGGGGGTAGCTTCCCAAGACTGCTAGAGGCACCAATGAAATGTCCTTGAGCAGCTGCTCCCTGTTGCTGGCTGCCCACTTCTTTACTTGGTGAATGGGTTAAATGCAGAGAAAGAATTTCACATTGTCCACACAGTGTGGTGTGCTGTGGTGTGTTCGCGCATGACTGTAAAGGACCACTTTACTTTTTATGTCGTGATGATCTGCAGGCAGGAGCCCAGGAGTGCTTGTTGTTTCTGGGTGTATAGGATATTCACTTACTCCTCCCACTCAGCTCAGTCTCGGCTGATGTAACAGAGCAAGTGAGCTCCTCTAGGTTTATTGAGCTATGGAGATGTGTGGCATTTCTAAAGAAAGGTAGGAACTTTTTTAAGATAAGATAAGACAAGATAAGTGAGAAATTTCCGTTTTGAGGAGGCATGTGATAACCTTCTACCTTCCAGTGTTGTTAGAACTGGTAAATCAGTTTTTTTCCATAACAGGTCAACAGGTCAAAATCATCAGAGATAAGTTTTTGTGATGGACCTAGTTATATATTGCATGATAGTTGATATAATTATCATATAATAATCATATGCTGAGCATTTTTGAAGAAACAGTGGTAGCTGATTGATTGGTGTCTGCGGTTTAATAAAAGATCACATGCAAGTCTATTGCAAATCTAATATTACTCATCATTCAAAAAGTTGATTTGACTGAAAAAACTGAAAAAAAAATGTTTAGAAAAGTGTGTTGTGGTTTCTGATGATTACAAAAAAAATAGTTTGCCTGTGTTATTTGAAAACACTCTCTGACACTGTGTAAAAAAAGTCATGATGAACTGGACAATAGAAACAGAGCAAAATCAAGAAAGATGCAAGGGTTTCATGTCAATTCTGAACTGAATTTTCATTTGACTAAAGCAAGCCATATTTTTCCATTATTTTGGTTCTATGAACATTTTTACTGAGGCATCTCCATTATCCACATAATAACCAATGCTCAAAATGCGAAACACATAGTTCCTTCCTGTTACCCAAGAAAAACAGAACTGATATTTAGACTCCCTTACTCAGAGAATTTTAAAGGCCATTGATAAGTGCAAGCATCCTAATCAGCGGCAGGTTCAGAGAGACCCCATTGTTTCGTTCACCATGTCAATTACACATTCTAATTACGGCTTTCATGATCTCAATGAAAGTGATTATGTGGTGTAATTATTCTAAATGCAATTAGGACTGGTGTCGTAATAAAAGGTCAGATGACATTAGGCGAAGCGCTCTGGAGTATACTATCCAATGTGTGACATTCCGGAAAGCACAACTCTGACACAAGCTACCGTGGCAAAAACAGAGAGAAAGAAAGAGAGAGAAAGAGAGAGAGAGATCAAATAACCTTTTCCCCTTTCATCATGCATTGGTCCATGTTAAGAATTAATCACTGCAATTACAGAGGTTATGTTCATTTACGTATGAATGTAAGAATTGTGTAAGAATTTCCTGCAGAGTGTCCTCACACCCTGTGGGACTCGTTCGTTTTCTCAGCATCACTCTAACGATGGCTAGGACCACAGAAATAAAATTCCTTCTTTCTGTTTAACAAGACAAGGCAGGCCTACTTTGGCCAGGCTGTGGATGCGGTCTGTGGGTAACATTGTCCACAAACCATTCTTTCAAGCCATTCTTGAAAGCAATTAATTTGTTTAACTAACTGTGATTAAGTAATTACTGGGAGAGTAGTGGTCCCTTTTTAACACAGCAAGCTGTAATGTGGCATTCAGTTTTGAAGTATCGTGTACTGTACCCTTAATGATTCAATAATAGTGTACATTATTTGTTTGACCTTGATAAGCAAGCCAACTTGAATTTGACTAATACAACTTCAAGTTGGCTTGGACATCACAAGGACAGATTTTGTTCCTTTAAAATTACACTTACACAAGAGGTCATCTAAATAATTACAAGGGCGCTAATACTTTCCTGTATTAATATTAATGTTACATGCAACTCGAAGCACTCCTATTTCACATTCACCAAGCAACACTAGTGCTTTGTAATAGAAGAACCAAAGGGAGCTCAAGTTTGTGGTTTTGGAGCTTGTAAAGAAAACATCTTAAATACACTACATGGACAAAAGTATTTGGACACTCCTCTTAATTATTGAATTCAGGTGGCCTCTTATACCAAAACATTTTGTGGAAGACAGTTTGGGGAAGAACCTTTTCTATTCCAGCATGACTGTACCTGAGTGCACAAAGCAAGCTCCATAAAAACATGGTTGGATAAGTTTGATGTGGAAGAAGAGTCCTGACCTCAACCCCATTTGGGGTGAACTGGAATGGAAATTGTGAGCCAGACCTTCTCGTCCAACATCAGTGCCTTAACCTCATAACTGCTCTACAGATTTAATGCCCATGAATTCCCACAGAAACTCTCCAACATCTTGTGGAAAGCCTTCCAAGACGAGTGAAAGGTGTTACAGACCCACTCTGTATGAAAGATTTTAGTGCATGTTGGTGTAATAGCCAGGAGTCCCAAAACTTTTGTCCTTATCGTGTACAAGGTCTCTTCCTCCATAGAATACTATTTTAGACACTGTGGTCATCCTGTTGTCAGCACTTCTCTTTCACAATGTAAGTTCACCCACACTGCAAGTTCACTATATGTATGTGACTCACCACATTTGACAGTCAAAAACATGTAGATCATTTTGATTTGACAGCTGTGTGAATATTGGACTTTAAGAGCACCAATTACAATGAATGATCAAGAACCTCTGGATGGTACAGAATGTACATTTAATTAAAATTATTACAAATTATAAAGGGAAGAATGTAGAGTAAGTTTTTTTTACAACCACTAGGTTACAATCTTTGAATACATGTATTTAGGTAAACATAATGAAGTTAATGTGGTGTAATACTGTCTGCTATACATTTAATCACAGAAAATGTGTTGGCAAAGTCTAATTTAGCAGCATGTAGTTTTCAAGTACTTCATAACCAGGACTGAGGCATGTGCACAGATAAACCCTAGGGGGGTGGGTGGGCTTCGGCTTCTGACCTTTCATCCTTAGACTGTCCAAGTGCCCCCATGGACAACATGTATAATAATTGTATTTTATATTGCCCCCAGGAACCCAACAGGGCAAAAATACATGTCTGGAGTTTCTTGTCTCTGGCTGCATCTCTATCTAAGATCTGCTTCAACGGTGCACAACAAGCTCAGCCTCAGGAATATAGCTGGTAGGTGTATTTGAGCATACTGGGCTCCATGGGTTTCACTGGTCTTCATCACCTTCTCTGGAACAGTACCAGCTGTCTGTGTATATTTCACATCAGTCAACTCTGATCTGTCATGGGTGCTTGCAGCTCCACAGCACTGGAAGGATCATTAGGTACTTAGACAAGGCTTTTACACCACAGAGAGTTCTATGTTCTATGTTTTGTGTCACTATGGTTTAATTATGAAACAACTGTTAAAACAGCAGCAATTAATATCATGTTATCACTTGAATTATCTACTTCAAGGGGCACTCTCTAACCATTGCTACATTTCTTGTAAACATGCTTACTTACCCCCTACAGTGGTGCCACAGGAGATGGGTGTCGTTTTTGAAAAAGCCTGGATAGTGGCCCACTAAAAGATTGAAGTTTTTGCTGTGACAATATTGGCTGCAGTTCTAATGTCTGTCCAAGTGTATGTTCATTTATGTTTCATTATCCTGTATGTACTGATGTTTGGTTTAATTTGACAGTAAATGGACATTGCAGGTGTTTATTCTCAAGACTGCTGATCAAGGATCTTCTAATAGCTATAGCTTTAAGATCATAGTCTTAGATAAGGTAAACCCTGATTAGTCCCACAAGTGGGAAATTTGCATTGCTACAGCAGAAAGTACACAGTAGAAGACAGTGTGTGTGTGTATATAACCAATTCAGTAAATCCGCTTATCGCAGGGGTTTCGTTCAAAGAGCACCCGCATATAGTGAAAAACCGCAATGTTGTGATGTGATAAAAAATGTCCTAAAAATGCCTATTTTTATAGTGTAAACTCTAAATATGCCTGCAAATATGCTCCCAAAACGCTTTCATTTTAAACTTACAGGTTTTCTCGATTGCTTACACACTAATACCAGACTCATGAGCTAAAATTCCCAAAACATTACACCAAATATCAAAAGACACACCAATTTCTCTAAACAACAAACACTAAACAACATTTTTGATCCATTAATCAGATTTGGTTCATTCTTAGAGCAAATCGCAACACACAAATCTACTCAGTTTTCAATGCCTGCACCATGTGCTCAGTTTAAAAGCAGTCGCAGTCAATATAGTTCACTCAAATCAGCACAGCTTGAAACCAATTGGCACACAAACATCCACAAGGAAACACAGCCAATCAGAACTGCACACACACCACTCAGAACCTTCACATGTTAGATAAAAAGGCAATATGTCAGTTCACTTGTATTGGGAAAATGGATCTACAAAGACCTGAAGGTAGAGGAAAGGGTCACAGAAGAGTAGATGGAAGGGGAAGAGGAAGGGCAAAGAGTGCAGCCGAATCGGAACTGCTTCACGACCTCTATAATCCTGACTAGGAAACTGGATAGGTAATTTACATACTGCTCGCTAGTATAACACTGGAGTGCATTATTCTGTGTTCTTATAGTACACACATGTACTGTAGCTGTTTGCTCTGTTGCAGGGGTCACCAACCTTTTTGAAACTGAGAGCTACTTCACAGGTACTGTGCCATTCGAAGGGCTACCAGTTTGATACACTAGAACAGAGTTTATCTAAACTTATCTAAACTTCAAGTATAATAAACCTGTTTTAAATGCTTTTCTTTAAATATTGTCATTTTAAAATCTATATAAATGCAAATGTGATTAAAGAAGAATAGCAACAGGATAAAATTAAATGTTAGATGCTGCTCACTAGTGAGTTGTGCCGTTTTTAGAACAGGTCTGCAGGCTACTCATTTGGTCCTTGGGGGCACATGCTGGTGACCCCTGCTCTATTGCATGCTCTCTGTACCATATCACATACAGGAGTTACTGTGTGTACTATTTTGTAAAATGAATGGTTTACTGTAATCCCATTATTAATTATATTACTTTATTGCAGAACTAAAAGACGACCACCTAACGGAGGCAGAAGATGGCTATTCTCACAAAAGCAAGAGATGGCCATCGTCAATATGGTCATAGCCAACAATCTGATTCCCTTGCTTGAGATACAAAGGAGAGTTGTTGAGGATCGGGAAATATTCGAAAGCATTGTTTCCGTCAGCATCTCAACAACTGACCATATTCTTTGAAGGATTAGGCTGAGGATGAAACAGACCTATTGTGTTCCTTTCAAAGGAACTCTGATAGAGTCAAAACCAATGTGTGGAATATGTGCAAGTATGGTTTTTGATACCATATTTGAGTATATTTGTGTATTACAGTAATGTATATACTGTAGTACAGGTCATATTGTATACTACAGCAATGTGTTTCTGAGTAGTCATTTACTGAACCGTTTCATTTCTTTTGCAGAGAATATTTGACATAGATGCCAGAGAGACTCCTCATGAACTCATCTTTTTGATGAAGCGAGATTTAATCTTACCAAGAGTAAGAGAAGGCGGGAGGAACATATCTGCCCACCAGGCCATTGTGAATGTACCTGGCCAATGAGGAGCATTAGCTGGCTTTCCTCAACGGTCTGAGAGATTGTTTATACCAGCTAGGCCAAAGGGAGCCAGCACAGCCACAGCAACCATGCTACGTTGTCATTTGGGACAAAGTCTGTTTCCACAGGACTGCTGTAGTTTGTGACTGATCCACGAACAACCCAGGATTCAGCAACATCTTTATATTCTCACTTCCTAGGCTTTGGAGGAGGCCTGTTCAGGCATTTAGATACTTAGTGTATTAAAAATACATTAAATCAGACTTAAGACACATCACTAGAGCCAAATAACTCATTGACCAACTGGATTCAGTTTTGCTGGCCAGCGGCAGAGCACAAATTGGAGACGTCCACTGAGTTTAAGCTTTAGCTATTTTACATTATTTTGACAATGGCATTATACCAAACAGCAAT
>JBBPDB010000146.1:7024103-7042615 GCA_037974465.1 Brachypetersius altus
GAGGTTGAATTTCGTGCTGTTCACACTGTGTGCTGTGGTGTGTTCACTTATGACAAATGGTCACTTTCACTTCACTTTTAGGTTTAAAAAGATCAGCGATTGACATTTTAACACCATAGCTGAGATCGTGACCTTTCAGAGGAGAGGCGAAAACAGCACTTATTTTCGACATTCTTTTGTAAGATTTGAGAGCTAAACCTCAGACTAAATAGCCATTTAAGTACATTTTTGCAAATATTTCTATGATGAAACTTTGAGAGATTAATTTTGAAGACCTTTTCTTTCATATAAGACCAAAAAGAAAAAAATATATAAAATAAATATATATAAATAGATATTTTTTATGTTTAACATAATCAGCCCGTATCTCAGTAAATAGAACGTCGACTTCTGACGGCAGATCAGGTCACAATTAAGGTGCGTGTTACCTTTGTAGAATATTACTTGGATTTTACTCAGCTGCCTTACATATCATAGTAGGTAAAGTTGAAAAGATCAACAAAAAAAGAAAGCATGCTCTGCTGCCTATTACCATGCGACTTTTATTAAGGGTAAAAGTTAAGGATTGTTACATAAAAAGCCACCAGTATCAGTGTATACAGTGTATAGCTGAACATGGGTAATTCCTATAACAAATCTACTCAAACCTCCTGCGTTAATAAATCTTCCACAGATTCATTGTTTGGAAAGAACCAGAGGTAATGCCACTCTCTCGGCACCGGTGCCACCCCACAGCAAGAGCCTGGCAAGCTGCAGCCGGTCTGGGAGCACAGATTTCCCTGAGCCTTGTTATCACTCCTCGGTTCAGCGGTGAGCTGAGCAGACCCTTTTTTTCCATATTTTTTTTTTTTTAAATGTAAAAAAAATTCTTCCAAGACAAGCCTTGAAGGGACACCTTGTGCAACCATGAAGGTTGGTGTATGGTGGGGAGCATCAAGAGGGAACAGCGATGATACAGGGGAATGAGTACCTACAGCACACTGATGGCTAAAGGCTACAGGCTGTACTGAAGGTGAGCAATGACACATGTGGAAAAAACCCAAGAGCCCTCCCGGAACAGCCTCGAGGCAGGTGACAGAGAGGCCGCTGGCACAAATGAGGCTGACCCTGCTCCACTCTGCCACAGCCAAACAAACCTAGCCCCATGGCTGGGAGTTGTTTTGCTCATTAGCAATCCAGATTTTCTCCTGGTCTAATCTCAAATTGCTTTATTTTGTTTTAGTTGCATACCTCCAAATGTTACTGAAGTTCAAGCTGAAAATAAACCTTTAAAACTTGTCCTTTGTTTTTGACTCCACTTGAGCCAAGAGTGCCTCGCCAAGGACTTAACACAGAAAATCCTGCTGAAGTTGGGGCCAGCAAGGTAACTCAAGCATTTATAAAAATCTGGAAATGATGCAAGAATGCAAAATGCTGAGGCTGTTTGTGGAGAGGAGCAGGGATCGAAATTCCCAGAGTTCATCTCTTTTCATCGACTCCTAATCAAGCCGACAAGTCATGTGGAAATGCAGCTGCATTGATGGCGCAGGAGAGCGAGCGAGGCTGAAATTCACAGGAGTACGCAGGCACACTTAATTGCATATTTGCCAGTTCTTAGCAGGCCAAGTGGAAGACAATGGCAAGCTGTGCAGACAGACACAGCTCCAGAAAAAGAGGGTGGGGTGAAGGCCTGGCATTTTATTTACAGTACACTGACCCGAATGCTTTTGGAGAATTACGGCAGGGAGCTGCTGCTCATTCCCTGCGGATTCAGACTCGTAGCGACCTGCTCCAGTGAGATGCTATGTGCCAAACTGTAAAATTGCTTCCCCACCTCACTTTCTTCCAGGAGAACAATGTCTATGATTAGTTCGAATGACCGACAGCCTGAACAGTGATACTTTTTAAAACAAAGGCTTTACTACATACTGCTTGAGTACTGATTGTGCCCAAATGTAGTGAGTAGTATACAGTATGCGACCAATATTCATTTCTCTAGAAGTGCTCTGGCCAGATATTCCAAACCTTTATGATATACTGCATCCTGTCTGTGCAACACTGTAATTTCATTTGGAATACAGACCTTTTCAGGTGTACATGAGAATGCACAACATTTTTTGATTTTTTCATTTACTTCCGAACTGTGCTCCTGGTGAGCTGGACACTTTTTCTCCATTTGGAGTTAATAGTTCTCACTGTGGTTTGCTTAAGTCCCACAGTTTCAGAAATGGCCTTGTAACCCTTTCCAGACATTTTCATCTTCTTCAGAATTGCCTATGAACGCAACGCAGTGTGCTGTTTGTTTAGTCTAATTCATACAAATTAAGAACTAAATCTGTTTAACTGGTTAATTGAGTAAGTAAGGGGCAACTGCTTTTTCTCACAGGATCTGAATCTAGTGATAAATATGCAAAAATAGAAAAATCATGTGACACTGAAACTACCAGTTTTTATATGATTCCACAGTAGGGTACATGGTAGTACATAGTCTCATACCGAAAACTGTAGTGTATTTCAGAAAGAACAGCATTCTGAAATTTTGATATACAGTGCATACTGGCTGGACATGAAGTATATAGTGCATGGTAAATAGGCATGCTGCTTCAAACAAGAAAAAATGATCATTATGTTAGTAGGAGCTAAGATTAAACATTAGGTAATAGCCTATAGGATGAGACAGGGGATCTTGCTAGGAATTTAAAGGCCTAAATAAATTGAAAACAAGTAAATAAATGTAGCTAAATTTGAATATGTGGACCATATATTAAATCAACGATCTACCACAATAACCACTTTTATTTCAAAATTACAAGAAAAGCTGGGTTCCTTATGTTATGGTTCCTTTAAATGTAAATGCTAGAAACATTTCATTTCTGGGTGTGCACATCTCAGACGACCTAACCTGGACCGCCTCCTTCACCATAAAGGCACAGCAGCATCTTCAGTCCTTGACTGAAACGGGCAAACCTATGACTGAAACCTGTGACTGAATCTTTCCAAACCAGGAATCTGTTGGAGATTTGTCAACGCTGGAGGTTTGAGTAGCTTTGTTATAGGACTCACCGTGTTCTATAGGGGCCCCATAGAGCGCATCCTGACCAACTGCATCTCTGTCTGATACAGCAGTACCAATGCCACAGATCGAAGGAACCTGTGGATTGTTAAATCAGCTGGAAACATCATTGGGACATATCTCCCCTCATTACAGGACATCTTCCACAAGCGATGCATTGGAAAGGCTCCCTCATACCTCTCACACTGACTTTACACATTGCTCTCTTCTGGCAGATGGTCTCACAGCATTAAAGCTTGTTCAGCCAGATGGTGTGAGAGCCTTTTCCCTCAAGCCATCAGACTCCTTATACATAGCCTGACCCCCACTCCCCCCAACTCATACACACTTACTTGACTTACATTGACTTGACTTACTATAAATTTACACATATGCATCTTTTCAGCATACAGTATTTTAGCTATGCTCATTCATGCTAAATGTATAAGAAGAATTTTACCCTGGACTGTTTTTTTTAACTTTATTGTGTTTTACAAAAACAGAATTGCCAAAAAAATGTATAAAGATAAAAATAAATGCTGCTAGTAATAAAATAGAATGAAAAATGCAAAATCAGCTCACAGTTAGTTGTGTCCATAGCAAACAGACCATCACTTACACCACATAAAACACAACAATAATAATGATAATAATCAGCAAATCATAAAGATTAACTTCAATCAGAGATGAGTGGGAAATTCGTCCTCGTCCAGAAATGAGGCGCAGATGCAGAGTTTTTCCAATTCTTTTTATTTAAATAAAAAAAACAAAGGAGGCACAATTGCTAGAACTCAAAACAAGGCAAAACCGGGCAAACACAAACCAAGGGTAGCATGAGGGTGGACTGAAAAACAGAAACAGTTTTATATAAAAGTGCACAAACCAAAGACCAATGACAAAACAAACATAACCATTCTTTAATCCCTGGCTGGCTGAAAAACCTTGTACCTAAAGCTGACCAGAGATTAGACCACATCCAGTGCCAACATAGAAGTCTCCCATATTTCTAGAGCAATGGTGGTCTCTAGTAGCCACCCACTTGGGATGTGACAACTATCCATTAATGAGGGAGGAAAAGTGTGATTGGTAGTCGGGACAAAAAAAGAGATCAGGAAAATGGCCATTCAAAAATAAATGATGATTGTTTTTGCTGAATGAAACCACACAAATATCATAAGTGGACTTTAGCAGACATAATATATAATACAATAAAATGTAGGATGTGGGTCTGTAAAGGTCAGGATTTCCATCAAGATGTCAAAATGTGTACTATGTACTGAATCTGAAAGTAATGTAATAACATTAGTCTAATGACAGAAGCAGTGGATATAAAAGTAAATATGAAAATGACAAATGTAGAAACATTCATAGTTAATTCTCCAAGGTAGGCATACTTTGACCAGATGAAGCAGTGGGCTGCCAACAATAAGGGGTGCCCGGGGAGCAGTGAGTGGGGAGGGCACCACAGTGATGACACTAGCAGTACTGAGATTCCAATCCACAACCTTCTGACTGCAGAGGCAACTCCCTAACCACTAGACCACTATCTTCCCCAACTTTGTTGGTAAGTTAAATAATCAGTAATGTAGTTCCTTCCATTTTTCCAAATATTCTACTGGCTAATAATTTCTTGAAATGTGCAGTATTACTAGATAATCTCATAAAATGAAAGATTGACTGGATTTAGGATGTTTTCATCTGCCAAAATATGACTTTATATGGTCACTATTTCTTTTAATCAGGATATCAGGCCACAAGTAGTCCACACAGTTTTTAGAGTCGAAAATATTTGGCTGCGTTGAATCAATCTGTCAGAGCAATTTTCATCTGCAGATCATATGGACAGAGTTACATGACAGCGCCACCCGTTACTCAGGACAGACTTGTAGGGAAGGACTTGTCAACCTTCAAGCCATTCTCCACACTGCCCTGATTGTGTAGGTCGTTGCCCTGTGAAACGAAATAAAAAGCCCTTTATAAAATCAATATGTGACTTCCCTACTGAGAGAAGAAAAGTACATCTCAAACTCAGATTGTCCATGACTCTGATTTCTGAACATTGAGCCAAGGTTGCCTTGATAAAATATTCCATCACATGTGAGAAGAGATGACTGATTGAATCGTGATTCTTTTTTCTTGTGGATATACAATCACGAAATGCCGTGAGACTGGGTTGGGATATAACCAAGGTGAGGAATAATGCATAGCAAATGAATGAATCAAAAGTAAAGTACATCTTAGAAGAATAAACAAAATACCAGACTCAGCCATTAAGAGAGGACAATGTATCTTTTTTGTAAACAGATCTCTCAAAATTGCATCATCTTTTCATTTTGCTTTTAACCTTTAGCATGTATTATTTCACTTTGGAGCAGTTGCTTAAAAGATACTGAGCTTTATGGCAAGCGAAGGTCAGACTTTGTCTGTGTCTGTTCTCTCAAAGGTACTCAGGGGTACTCATCTAGGACCAGTTTTGCATTTTTTTTTTGCACTTTAGATCAACCTCAATCACAGTCTTGGAGTGGCAGCTGAAGTGTGTTACGAGGTTAGAATGTGGGCGTTTTACACAAAGAGTTGGTGCTTTGCTGCATGTAAGCAGTCTTCATGGGACCTAGGGTAGAAACGACCTTAAAAATTATCCTATTAATATAGAACCTAGCACTTATCTAGCAGACTTATCAGTGAGGAAACTCATTCATCTGGACACGTCACGAGCAACATTCACACACACATACTCACGGAGACCCTTGTACGTCCCGAGCCATCACACCTCTAATACTCAGGTGACTGACTACGTTGCGTGTGCGACTGAGATGGCCCAGCTGTTACACAAACATTCTGCCTGAATGCATTATTTGACATGACAGCTATAAAAATATGACCTGAAATTAAGGTAAAACATTATGCTCAATGATACATTTTGCAAGAAATTGTACCTTACACAAGCTAACATACACACTTCAGTTTTTTCCTGTCACATAACACTGACATTAACTGCAAACATGTTATGGCTGATATGCTGCCATGTGTCATGTCAATTAATATAACATTGATATTACCTCTACTGCAGACTGTCATGTCAGATACTACAATTTTTGATATCATACGTTTAAATTAGCATGAACTGCTACAAACATTGACTGTACTATCTGTCATGACAACTCTTGATAACATATGACATCTGCACTGGCATGTTTTTGGCATGTTTATGTCAAGGTTATGTAGCAAGATTCAAATGAAGTGTTACCCCAGTCCTGAAGGCATCATGTGACATGTAAGGGGTCTTTACTGGTTAATAAACACTGGCACCACAATCATAGTCCAGCTGCTTTGGTCGGTTAGAGAAAGTGAATCTCTTTGGAACGCTCCACCACTTCACAGGAATATTTGCATGCCAGTGCTATTGATTTTATTATGCTCTTTTCCATTCACTGAGTACGCTTTAAGTAAAATTAATGAGCCTGGGGTCCTTTTGAAGGCGCAACCGTTTGCTGTCGAACTGCAGTTCATGAAATTAAATAATATGATTCCAAGAATCATATGTACTGAATGTCCAGTCTAGTAAATTATGCCCTTGGTCACCTTACAAATGTGCTTTAGTGAGAAAAGGAGGAGCAGAGGTAGAAAGAATGAGAAAAAAGTGGAAAAGAATGGTTAAGCCATCTTTTATTTGTCAAGCACAACAAAGGCGGGGGGAAAGGGCCCAGAAAGCAGTTGGAAATTAAATGACCTAACATATTACACTGACAGCTAACGCCTTTTGTGAGGGTCAGGCAATAAGGGGGCCCATATTATTTACCATCCTCTCCCACCTGTGAGGTACGTCCAAAGCTCATTTGGGTCTAAGCTGGTCCCTTTTGACAGACACCATGACTGAGTGACTGAGCGTATGTGTGTGTGTGTGAGTGTGTGAGAGAGAGAATGAGAGAGAAAGAGAGAAAGTGCTGTAGTTATTCGGCCTCAGAAGCATATCCCATCACCTGCTGTCCAGTGATAATAGAGCCAGGTGGAGACCGGTAATAGAAAATGCGATTCGCTTGGTGTCATGCTCCTCAGCAAGAAAACAAAAGTGATTATCAATATTTCCCCCCTACCCATCCTTCAGTCGGAACCCATTTCCATCCAATGATTCCATTAGGCTGGATTCACACTGATACTGAACCTTAGATGATGAGAACAAGCCTCTTCTCTCAGCTCTCTCAGGTGCAACATGGCAGAGTCAATACCCTTAGACGTATGGTCACAGTGCAGGCAGACCAGCATAGCAGTCCCTATGGAAACCAGACAGGCCTGATGATCGCTCCCACGGCAAGCATAAGAAATTCACTTATTTCACACAATCTGTTTCTCTCTTAAAATAAGCTAAAATGACAATGTTTCAGGCACATGTGACCTACAGCTCTTCATTTCAGTCTTTTAAATTGATGGACTGATGCGCTCTTTTCGAACTGCTTGATATCGATAATGGGTTCAGAGTGCCCCCACACTCTTTTTTTTGGAGAGTACAATTACTTGGGACTTTGGAGCCCACCACTTTGGTTTGAGCAGACACACATTTGTGGTAATGGTCAAATTATAATCTGACTTCTGTTCTAAATCTTTTTGGGATCATCAGAAACCACAAAACCACAAAAAAACACAAAGTTTTTCATGTTGATTTAAGATAAGCTTTCAGTTTTTAGCAGTTACATCAACTTTTTAAATTATGAGTAATATTAGATTTGCAATAGACCTGCATGCGGTTTTTATTAAACCGAAGGCACCAATCAAGGACTGTTTCAATATTTTCAGTCTGAAGTCAGACAGGCCACACTGTGGCATAGATATAATGATCAGTGCCAGTCAGCTACCATTGTTTCTTCAAAAACACTCTGCATATGATTATTATATAATATTATTACCAACTATCATGCAGTATAGAACTAGCTCCACAAAAACGGTATGTGCGGGAAAAACTAAACACAGATTTGAAATCAGCATCACAAACACTACAAATCCTGTTAACCTGTGTAATCCCCATTCCCCCAAGCAATGATATGGTTTGCTCTCAGGCCTAACAATAACACACTGTTTCTGTTGATTGCTGAGATGTTAAAGTATCGATTGGGTTATTCTTTAAGTAATATTGAAAAAATCCAAATATCCATTAATATTAAAAAGGAGCTCCCGCCCCCAACTAAGATTTAATCAGTTTTCTTATTGTCCACAATTGATCATATCCCTTTGTTTTCCACATAAGCCTGGTGAAATTATTTGAAAGCCTGCAGTCTTACTGATTCAGCCAAGCGCACCTCCCTGGTGGACCAAACGGAGGTTTGCGAATCCATATGCAAAATGAGAAGCTGCTCCAACTGATTAGTTTTCAGCTGCTGCCGAGGAAGACAATCTTTCCCGTCTATTGGCGAGATTAGTTGTGATCTTTCATTGTAAACATTGCCATCAGCACGTCATCTGGCTAACAGCAGTACTTATCAGTCTCAAGCCTGCACTCCATGTGAACAGTCCCTGGTGTCTTTGGAAACAAAATGATTCCATGTGTATGAGAAAGTTCTCAGACCAAGTGAAAATGACACTCAATAATGGAGAAAGTCTAATAAAGGAACAGCACATGGTGCTTTCCGTTAACAATAGGCTCCCAAGAGTATGACTACAACTTTCTTCTGAAAATGTGATAAAGTACAATGCAAAGGTGCAAAACATGAGAAAACTGCAAATGCTAGATCTCAGAGTTTATGCATCACTCTGTGGTGGGTCTCACGCCCATCTTAGGAACTCTAGGCAGCATTTCTCTTGGGAGAAAATGGATGAAAGAAGCACTGCTGTCATGATCTGCGGTAAAAAAAAAAACATATTTGGCCCAACATACATTCATGCTTGTGGGAAATTCTGAAGTTCTGCAGAAAAGTTCTGCAAGGCTTTATTTGTAAATGGTTGTAGAACCATGACAAAGAACCATTTCAATGTTGAAATGGGTCTTTGCATGGTTATATCCTCTACAGTCTCATGTACTGCTTTCAAGAAATTGTTGCATTTAACAACAAAAGTGTCCCATAGGGTGAGCCCAATGTAGAACCCTTTCTGATACAGAGCCAAAAAAGGTTCTTCAAAGGTACTTTAGTAAAAACAAAGGCTCTGTATAGAACAAAAGGTATGTAATAGAAAGGATTCTGTTAACCATGGTACTTCACCATGATGAAAAAAATCATTTTATATCATCTGTAAAGAAAACATTATTAGCTTGCATCAGCTTGTTGCTCTGTTCATGTTTTATAATCTGGAAATTCAGTGATATATCAAGGGAGATGTATGTATAACCAAAGGTGTCTGATCTAGAACGTTATTTCAGGACACAATGATGTTCTAAAATGCCATTCATTTTCCTTTTAAAGAAAACCAGCTCAGATCCAGAATTCCTCATTCGGGGATGATGGCACAACTTCACAAAACAAATGTTAGTAAATTAGTCAAAGCAAGCCTGAAGCAACAGTGTGTTTTGCTGTTTTAACTACACATCCATTGAACTGTCACACATTTCATGTGGAAGAAATAAAATTAACAGAACAAATAGCATTTTATTACTACAACTTCCATAATACCTTTAATAAATGTCCTATTTATTTCTTTCAACTCCAGATGTGAGTGAAGATAAAAGAAAAAAGACCTGGAGAATCTAACAGTATCCGAGTAAGAATCACTTCAATGTTGACACCGGCATTTGCTCAATGACAAAAAACGTAAATCTCATTTATTTATGGGCAGCATTTCACCTTGCCTTTGGCCCAAAGTGCCAAAGTTGCTTAATCCGAAAGCCCTTTAAAATACAGCATGGGACAAAAAGAAATGGTAGTGATCATTCTTTTTTTTTTTTTTGGTTTACAATTTTTGGGGGCAGTGTGGCTCACGGCTTACTGGTGGGATAAGAATGGATGTCTTGAGAGCTTGTGAACCATTCCCCTGAAAGTCAGCCTGAAATTACACCAGTCCCTTTTATATATGGAGGAGTTTTGCACGTATATATATGGCTTAGATTGAACAATGGTCAATCTCTCCTTGGCCGGAGAGTCAATGCCTTAAGGACAAGGGATCTCAATAAAGGAAAAGGGCTGAGTAAAGTGAGGACATCATTGTCTTTTTATTGTCCTCACAACACGGGGATCTGGCGGGGGAATATTACCACATATCTTCCCTGACAAGTTGCAGAGGAAAAAAACATGACAAAGAAGCCCAGAATTGATTTTGCACAGAATGCTAAAATAAACAAGGCCATATTTCGCAGAAGGGGCCTAATAATGCCTACACTGTGAAATCCCCCAAATCCACCCGTGCTCTTTTGCGGAGTGAAGAACACAAGTGCGTAAACAAAGATGATTGCTCTTGCTATGGTCAAAATGGAAATCCAAATTGCCCATAAATAGGCAAAGTCAGAAAGGTTGCAATCTATTTACTTATGGACTTTGAACTCCTACTGCTGGGTAAATTATACAGCCACTGTGGGAATGTGACACGGTGAAGAAAAGTCAGTACTGTCATGATTCACAGACTCAATTTGAATTAAACATAATTTAATTGATTAATATTTACTTTCTCAGTGAATTGCCAGTGATTAGTTTATCATATGCACAGCAATAATATTTACATAAAGTTTATAGATAATATAATAATAATAATTGTTTACATAAAGAGAAATCAGTAGAATTAATTATTCTACTGATTTCTCTTTATGTAAACACTTGGTTCCTCATAGAATCAGATTTTGGGACAAGCCTATTTTTTAGCCTGGATTCGCAGTAGAAAGAAAAATATAGTTTAAGACTAGGGTTAATTCTTGCCTAGGAGTCTCATGACTTTTCTTTTTTATTTCAATGTATCTGTAAATGTTAATGCATGGCTTGTTTAGTTGTGTGAAATTTATAATTGAACCTTTTTAAAAACATTTATTTTAATTGATTATTTGTTCAATTGATTATTAGAAGCTTGTTTGATTACTAGTATAATCAGTAATCTCAGACCTAAGAAAGGTATGGATGGTGTGTTTATCTTCTGTGTTTTAAAGGTCCCATGACATGAAAATGTCACGACTGTCAATGTGATCGTGTGAGAGACCACTTTTTCCTGTAGAGACATCATGGCTTGCAAACGAGTGAAGCACTAATGTACAAATTAGCACAACTGTATTTCTGCGACAAACATTTCGCCGACCACGATTTCCTCAACTTGGGACAATACAGAGCTGGTCTTGCTGAATGGCTGAAAATTAAGTCTGGATCAGTACAAATTCTCCATGGCTCAGCTACAAACCTTGGAAAAGTAAGTCAACAACACTATATAATTTTGTTGCCTTGCTGTATATTGTTACCTAGATTTTTACCCTTAGAATGTGGCTGTAATATTAGCTCTGCAGCTAACAGCTAACATCCCAGTTAGCAGGCTACTGTTGCAAATGTAAAGCTAGAGAGCATCCGGTATGTGAGTGAGTGGTGTGTGAATACAAACATTAACTAGAATTAATTCATTTCTTTGTTATTTGGATAATCGTGCTGCTGTTATGGCACATGATATCTGCCTTTCCCCTCATTGAAATGACTATGAGTGAGCGCCTCTGCCAGGGTTGCCAGATCTGAGTGACAGTGTTACGTACAAGAATGTGGCTGAATTTCGGAAAGAAACTTCAGATACAGTATTGGGGATCACTAAGACCTTTATAAAAGCATAAAAAATAAGCATGTCATGGGACCTTTAATCCTGTTAAATATTTCAATTTATATAAATAACCAAACATCACCAGCCCATATTTTCCTTTTGAAACTTGAAAATTACAAGCTTCCTTCAACACTAATAAGAACTACACTGAAATCAACACTAGAAGTGTTAAAATATACATCTAAGAATGTAGATATGTGGCAATAGCACTACTAACATATCTGTGATATATTCATTTTCTTGGAGAACTGCACAACTGCACATTTCAGTGACTGAAACTTCTTTGTATAAGGTATTGCAAATTAAGCAATACATTAGGAAAAAATTATTCAAGAAACATTCAATTGGATATCAATAATGCTCTTCTAATCACAGTAGTTTAACAGGTTAACATAATTCATTTCATGGTAGTTAAACAGACCTGCATTGCATTCATTTGCTCGATCTTGGTGTGCTGCTTTAGCTATTTTAGCTCATATTCAGCTAGTTAGTGTAGGTTTTGTTTTTATCTCTTTATAATAATTCATGATACTAATGTAAAATCACTAAACTGACTCTTGTTTTGACCCTTGTTTAACAAGCTAAACTGATAAACTAAAACTATGTATATGTTTATATTTGGTCAATTGAATGGCAAAATATTAATTCTATCCAAGTTATGCAAAATATGTGCATAATCTCCTGCTACAGGTAGAGCCATTTATAACACAGCTCAGATGTATAACAAACAAAAATGTAGGAGCACACAAAACCTACGTTAAAGCAAGGTGATGGCGTTGTACCTCATCCATCAAAACCCCCAAAAGTTCCATGCATTTGTGGGATCGTTGGTAATCATTAGGGACAGATAGCTATAAAGAGCCTGAAAAATTGGGAGGCAGACCAGTATCTGCACACCAATAATGCTGGATGGGTTTTAGTGAGGATGGAAGACAATGCATTTTCAAAGCAGAGCCTTAAGAGTTCAGAGCATCACACCTGAGTGGTCCCAGCAGAGATAGGAAAAGTTCACTCCAAACTCCAGTTTGTTTAATGTTGAGTTCTACTGCCACAGCTCACAGACTGATGTGTATGTTTTTTTCATTCTGAAGTAAAAAAAATTAGCTTTAACAACCAGTGTTCGGTGACTGCAAATAAAGCTGTTATCCCCAATGACCACGTGCATAGACCTATTCTCAACCAATCAGATGAATCAATTATCAAGTATTAATGCAAAGAACATATGATATCATCAGAGTTTTTGTTGGATGTGGGATTCCATCTTGGGTACGTGTCGTGATGGTGAGAGGTGTGTGTGGTCTGCTCCTGGTGTTTTATGATTTTAGTTTTGTCAATTATGTGTTTTGTTAGATTTATGGTAATATAATTGAATGTTAAGATTCTTTTTTTTGTGTGTTACATCTTGCTTTATATATCTCCCTGTCTCATTCTTTTGGGTACGTGTCGTGATGGTGAGAGATGTGAGAGAAATACACACGGTGCAACTTCATGTTGGTGTCGTCTCGTCACTGAGAACCAAGTGCACAAGCAAACACTACACAACGCAGAACTAAGTCCGCTACACATGGAAGGATTAAGTGAACTAGAAACACACCTGTTAATCTCAGGGATAGTATACATGCTATTATACAGTTTTGCATTATACTGCATAGCAATGTGTCTTGATACCATTCACTCTGTTTTGCTTATGCAGTTCCAGTTGTAAGTTCCAGTTTTGTAATGCAGTTTAACAGCAGATCCTAAGCTCAATACTTTTAGTAAATTACTGATAATGTGAGTGAGCCTATTAGTCATCCAGTGACTTCACCATCCCTCCTTGGTGAGAACAAAATATAGTCCAATAATGGAGAATATAAAGTTAAAAATAGCTTGGTAGCAACAAACTAATGATGTTCAACTGGCAATTCTTGATTTTAGAGACAAGGATTTCTTACAATAATGCCTTGCTGTTTGATGCAGTGAAAGAAGGAGGCACCGGAACAGAAGGATTCAGAAGAATGACGTAAGCTCACAACTACATACTCTCCACCGGAAATGATCAAATATCCTACAGACATCATGTCAACTTTACAAAACACCTGCATGAATTTTAGCATTATACCTTTAGCGATTTGTTTAATCAGTATATTATCTAACAGAATGTCTTTGCATCTAAAAGATGAAATCTGACTGTGGAGTTTATCTTTAAAGCTTTAAACATGTAGTCGATGTCTGTCCTAATGTGCCAGTTGTGTCAATTTATTGCTCACGGGCATTTCCATCTTCTGCCCTATCAGTGACAGAATATCGAGGTTCCAGGAAATTGCAAGCCCTCAGGAAATCCTCAACACACTGTACTCCAGCCCCATGTTTTATTCCCTCCTGGTTTTAGATTCATAGCTGCTGTAGTTGATCAATTTCAATTTCGGCTCCACCTCACAGCTAATCTGAGAGATCTTTTATTGCTTTTTTTCCCAAGGTTTTACACCATCACCGCCTCTTCTAGAAACCAAGACAGACCATTCTATTATCACCCCCACTCCCCCATGCCCCCCCACCATCCATTTGTAAAATCTGTGGTCTCATTTGCCGTCCACCAGACAGAAAGTCAAGCAGCTGCTATAAATGTGTCTGAAAATGATCCCCCAGGACTGCTCAAGGCTCTAAATAAATTTTAATTACGAGACTTGTCTTAGTTTCTTCATCTGTTTAGATTCTTGTTGTGGGCTACATGCAGAAAAAAAAAAACAGTTGATGTGCGATGACTAAGTGGACTTGCTCTGGTGAAGAAGTGTCAAGGAAAAACAAAGATAACATCATGATGTAATGACCTGTCTACATTATTATCCTGAAAATGATCTCTGAGGTATTCTTCTTTTTTACAAACCTTCCTTACTCAAAATTTTGCTTCTTCAAAGAGAGCTTATGGCCTGTTGGGAGAGGTACTCTTATATAGCCCTTCTACTCCCCATCCCTCAAATGAGGTGACTTCAATTTTGGGTCTGGTAGAATGAATAACCGAGGCAGAAAGATATATTCTGGCTGCACTGGAGTCTGCATTGAGACATGATTCTCATACAGATAGCCTGTGCCAAATAGCAGTGAGGGCATCTGTTCAGCATGTGTGTGCAAACATGCAGACGCCACGAATTGCACGGCATTAAAAGTGCGGCTTTGTGTATTCTCCTCCCACCAGCTTAATTCATTTGTGATAAAAGCATACATGATATGTTTGATTTCAAATAGAAACAGTCTGTTGTCATGGGAACTGGGAGCACCCAATTAAAAAATAAATAGCTTGCAGTATTAAGATTTCACACTTATGTAAGGCGTGTATGCGAGACTTCCAGCAACACCGATCAAATCTTGCCTCTCATGTGTCCTCTGTTTTACTGCACACTCCTCAAAGCCTCAGGGAGTGCATAGTGTTATTTGTGCAACAACAGTTTAAAACAACAATGCATGACTATGTCAATGAGTCGTATGATTTATGTGGGCCATCCCCTTCCCGACACTGGGGCAACTTTTTTTTTTTTAACAATCTGCGCTTATTGCTCTTTCGCACATAAGCTCAGGGCATGCCCAAGGCTTAACGACATAGGAAAAGCCTCAAGCCTGCTTTTCTTCTACATTAGCAGAGTCACTGAATTCTACCGTTACTCTCATTAGGAATAAGTGTTAAAAGCAGCTTTATACCCCAGTTGGCCACAATATTAAAACTGCTAACTGCTAAAGTGAATAACACTCATGACAGTGGCACCTTCAAGGAGTGGTATTAGCACTATAAGGACAAAAGTACTGGAACGCCTGACCATCCCACCCACAGGGGTTTTAATGACATTTCATTCAAATACAGAGACTTTGAGACTTGGAGTTGGTCCCTCTTTTGCAGGTATACCAGCTTCCACAAGCTTTTGGAGTGTTTCTGTGGGAATTTGTGGCCATTCATTTTGTAGAGCAGGGGTTTATACTTTATATTCAAAGGTCCAAATCTAAATTCTAGATTAGTTCGAAGGTGCGGAATGACAAGTGATAAGCAAAACCCTTTTATAAAATTTCCTCACAACATACAACCAAACGAAATGGTGCTGTTTGCCTATAATTGTTTGCTTGTGAACCTAATCCACCCTCACATTTGACAGTAAGGTGTCATATGCACTGTAGTTTTATGAAAAGATTTAACAATAATTTTGATTAACTTATTGACTTTTATGCTTTAACAAATAAAGTTCCTTTGTTTAAAGTGCAACAGAACAAGACACTGAAACATCAACATCAATGAGGTAAAAATGAGATGTCCTGAAAAAGTTAAAATACCTAGCATGAATGCCTGTTAGTGGACTTGCTAATGTGGATGCAAACAACTGAAGTGTGCCAAAGTTGTGTCATACGTGCACAGACTGACAGCATTGCTTCGGTTTATCTCAGGCAAGGGATGCTGCAAAAATCTAAAACATGTTATATTTTACAAAACTAACAATTTATTGAAACTTACACTTAACTGCATTGCATCAGCGCATTCCAAATATGATGTGTAGGTCTGGAAGGAATTACAGACTTTTAGAATTGCTGCTCTAGCATTTATGAGGTCCAGGCACTGATGTTGGATGAGAAGGTCTGGCTCGCAATCTCTATTCCAGTTCATCCCAAAGGTGTTGGATGATGTTGAAGTCAGGGTCTGTGCAGAGCAGTCAAGTTCTCCCACGTCAAACTCATCCAGTCATGTCTGTATGGAGTTTACTTTGTGCACTGGGACACAGTCATGCTGGAATAGAAAAGGTTCTTTCCTAAACTGTATCCACAAAGCATGGCGTTGTCCAAAATAACAATTGTTAAGTGGTTAAGTGGATATAACCATCTTTTAAAAATAGATTGACCTGATTCCACTGACTGAAAAACCAGGCAAAAGGGTAAATGGGGGTCCCCATCTCTCTCTTTCCTGGAGTGATTGTGCTTTTTATTTTACTGCTTAGTTTAACACATAGTTTAAACTTTCACTAATAATGTACTACTGGTTTTGCCATTGTGTAACAGAGAAAACCACCTGCTGTTTAAGATGCATATTTAGACTTGAATGTCAGTGTGACTGAGGAGGAACTCAAACCTGTGTCTGATACCATTGCTCTGGTAAAGCAAAAATCTCCAAAGACCTTTTCCTAGACAAATGTCAGAGACTGGAATATCATCCAATCAAATCTTATCTTGTCGGGTATGATGCTACTTGATGCACCCACATATAAGAATAATCATCCTGAATATACAGTGCAATGCAGCACTCATAATTAAAGTTTACTTATGATTAATGAATCCTTGACCATGTTAATTCTCCTGCAATGTAGAGGAGTAGAAGAGTTTCCAAAATGTGATTACTGGGCCTCCCATTTATGGAGGATTAAAAAGAAGCTATTTTGTGCAAAGTTAGTCATTTAACAGCAGCTTTGAGATTTACAGTGACATTCCAAATCTTTCTATTATTCAGAAAAACTGTGAGAACAGCATGCCAATGTGATACCCATACATATCAATGCTCTGGTAACATGCCTCAGCTTTCAACACCTGCCTTGCTCCAGCGAACTCCAGCGAAACAGGCAAGGAAAGCATTTCAAATCAACAGAATTGCTTCAGCTAATTAAGCAATAATCATTTTGATAGTGTGGCAATTAGCTGGCAACCAGCAAAAGTACACCCTGAGTAGCCAGACACTTAAACAAACAAGGTTCTTCAGCTAACCCTGAAGGACAGTTTTCCCCAGTGCTGGATCTGAAGTACCCCTCTATAGCACAGTTAGGCTTTAGTGCATTCACCGCTCCAGCACACCTGGTTCTACTCATCAGCTAATTACAGGCCCTTTATCTGTTGAATCAAGTGTTAAACTGCAGAGATGACTATGCAATGGGACACTGAAGGACTAGGCTTGGAGTATTTTATTTTATTTCTAAGTACAGTTCTAGGATCATCAAAACTGTCACGGAAGACGGGGTTAACCCGCTTCCGTGATTTACCTCTTGGAACATAGACAGGCAGGCAGTCATCCATGAACTCAGGCTCTTTATTTAAACAGGAACGTGAACTGGAAACAAAACCTGGCTCAAGGGCTGCTACAGACATGATTATAAACATGAAGTGAGGCGATGGACCGAGACCGTGGTCCACTAAACTAGAACTTAAATACAGAACATAACCCAATCACCAAACACAAATCAGTTCAATTAAACACAGGACACCTGGAAACACAAACCATACACGAACGTCAAAATAAAAGACCCCAAAACCAAACACAAAACAGTGGCCCCTACCGGCCACTGGCCGAGTCGTGACAAAACACTGGTCTAGTTTGCTTAATCTGTTATCCATCCATTGCTACAGCTCACAACGTTGTACAATATAAGGTTCTGAACAGAAAATAACAGAAACATGCACAAATTATTCAGATTATTCAGCTTGTCTGTGCCCTGCGATGCTTTGAAGACCAGTCCAGGGTTTTTCTCTGCCTTTTGCTCTATGACTGCTGGGAAAGGCTCCAGCACCCCTTGTGGCTCTAGATAAGCTGTACAGATAATGGTTGAATGGATGGATGGCTTTCCTGCTTGAGCAAAAGCACTACATGTCATCAAATGTCTTGAACAAATGTAAATAGTATAAACAAATAGGTTACTATTCAGTATGGCCAGTGTAACAGCTAAACAGACTATAGAACACAAAAATGAGTTTTCACCTAATACTTACTGATTTCTTATTCTTTTGCATGTTTGTCACACGAAATGTTTCTGATCATCAAACACATTTAACTATTAGTCAAAGA
>JBBPDB010000146.1:7045893-7092613 GCA_037974465.1 Brachypetersius altus
TTTTAAACTCACATTTACTGTCAGGAACAGTTTGAGTTCAGCTCTATCACATAGCCCAGCGATGGACCAGCAGAGAGAAGCAGACATAATAATGTAGCGGAGGTCACCGGTGACCTCTACAGAGGATCTGTCAGGCATGTTAGTCACTGCTCTCTTAGAAAAGCCTCATGCTCGCTACACTGGCTTCTGGAGAGACAGCAAGGTTGGCTGGCGGTATAAGGAAACTCATTGAAATCAAATAGGTTATTATAGTCCAAAAATAACTTGGGAACAATGGCACCAAAAAATGATGAAGAATTACTTCACCAGTAATTCACCAGTAAATCTGAATATGTGTCTGAATATGTGTTTTATACATTTTAATCAGACAATTCAAAAGTTTTTCTGGATAGTTTAATCAGTGAGCTGTAAACAAATAAACTGGGAGATTTACAGACTTTTTTTTACAATGGTGGTTTTAGAAAAAAAACAGTTTTTGTAATGACTACAAAGCACTACATGTACGTTTTCTTGTTTTTGCACAATGCTACTGCTTAAGAACTTCAAAAACAAAGATAACCAGATTAATACAAATACATTTATTTAATGATCATTTTACTTATAACAGGAGATCAAACAGCTACAGGACCTGTGTGAAAAAGGTGACCAGTTAACTATATTTAGTTGAAAATTGGGGCCGGGTATACTAGACACACTAGACACACTCAGGCTTGATTACTAACAGTCCAGCTGAACCTACACATTACTTTACTGAACATTACTGAACCATTTATTCAATGTGAGGCAGGCTAGAAGATCTTAACAAAGCAGCACAGACTGCTACATTCAAAATTCTGAAAGAAATAAGAAAGAAAGCTGTTTCTGAGGTCCTGGGACTCCAGTGGGTTTGGGATGACCTAGTGCAAGACCTGACTTGAACCTTATTGAGATGTCGTGGCAGGACCATATACAGACAGGTCATGCTCAAAAGCCCTTCAAGTCTGCAAATAAGAGTGAGACAAAATTCCTCCACAGGGATGTGAAACACTGGTCTATAGTTATAAGAAGCATTTGGTTGTAGTTGTCACTGCTAAAGGTCAAACAATCAGTTATTAAGTTTGGAAACAATTACATCTGTGACATAGGGTGATACAGGTAATGTGTTTTTATTTCAATAAATGCAATGGTCACCTAAAAACTGTTTTAAAAATGTTCTCTGATCCCTGATGCTCTCCTTGCCTTATTTTACATTTTGCATGATGGAAATGGATCTGAATCCATGTCAAATGAAAAACATCAGAAATATATATTTCTCCATCTTGAAAGACTTAATATAACTGTAATGTAATGAGATCGAAACACTGTGGTAAGCAAACCAAAACTCTCCAGCAGTGTCCCCTCACGAACATTAAACATGGTTGAAATAACCCATTAAAACCGACCACTCAGAAAGAACCCTTTCAAATTTCATGGTCCATATGCAAATTAGGTGCAGGAAGCTTCCACCACTACATTTCAGGTCACAGTCTGTACTGGACCACTCAGCATGCCTTTCAATTAATGTTTTCAAGCTAACATAGATGTTTTCAGACAAAACATGGTACTTCTAGCATGGTCATTTCTGTCCAGCTGAGTTTGGCTCTACACCTTTAACCCAGTATTTAAACTTCACAGAATATCAGTTAGAATGGCAACTACTTTATTGTTAAAAATCAGCAGTAACTTTAAGAATAGTGCACAGGCGCAAGTCTGCAGCAGCATGTTTATAAATGCACTGTGTCCCATTATGTATTTTAGGGTTTTTTAAACATTGTTTTTTTACAGCAGTAATGTAGTACGTTTAGCATGAGTAAACTGTCCCCTCTCTAACCACAAGGTTTGAAAGAGTTATTACTGCATTTTTGCTGTTACAGCGCTTGGTTTGGGCTGTCTGCATGCTGCTAATGCTAACGCATGCTTCTCTCTCCATCTTTTCCCACCAGCCTGTTAAAATCTATACTGCTTCTCCTCCCACTGATGACTTCGATGCCCATAGACCATCCATCACCATCACAGAGGACTAAGTGTGGAGAGCATTATGCAAGCTGCCATCCTGGCAAGGTCCTAGATGGCATAAGTCCACAGATGCTCAAATTATGTGCCGCTCCGCTAAGTGGAGTGCTAAAGATCTTCAACTTGAGCCTCAGTATAAAGACAGTAGCTGTGCTGTTGAAAACAAACATATTGCAGAAGCATATTGTGTCCCAATGCCCCATTGGACTACAGGCCAGTTGCCCTCACCTCACACAGCATAAAGGTCTTCAAAAGACTGCACATCCTCCTTTCTCCGGTTAGGCCAGCACTAGATCCCCTTTAGTTTGCCTACCAGGCCAGTGTTGGAGTGGATGATTCCACCTTTCGACCTGCTTCACGTTGCCTACTGCCACTTAGACAAGCCAGGGGGATCTCTAAGTATCAAGTTCTTTGATTTCTTCAGTGTCTTTCAGCCTTGCTGGGGAGTAAGTTGTCCTCTTTGCAGGTTCATGCTCCCCTAGTCTTGTGGATTATGGAATATCTGACTGAAAGGCCACAGTGTGCACCTACAGGGTTGTATGTCTTACACAGTGCTGTGTAGTACAGGAGCTTCTCACAAAAAGTTATCATAATATCCTGTCCCTCCCTTGTCCATTAGAGGCATGGAAATAGAGATTATTCAGGGCTACAAGTACCTTGGAATAACATGGAAAATAACCATGATTGCTCAAGAACTCTACGGCCACCTAAAAGAGAGGTGAAAGTAGGCTGTACTTCCTGTGGAGACTCCCATCTGCATCACTATGTTGTACTATGAGTCTGTGGTGGCCAGTGCCATTTTTTATCCCGTGGTGTGCTTAGGTGGTGGATGAGGAACTCAACAACTTGGAAACCATCTACACTTCAACCCATTATGGGCAATGATGATCACACACTCCACAGTTCTAAATGTGTTGTGTGCTAAATCATTATCATTACTTGTAATATCTTTGTGGGTAATAGTATATTATGTGCAATATCACTACTTATGTCTCCAGAACTCCAAACCACTGTATTTGTTATCTAGTTATCTACTTCACCTTACTCTCTTACATTCTGTGTATATTATAGTGTTTTCAGTACCGAGAATTTCCTGGAGAGTTTTATTTTGTCTTTATAATTTATATCGTTCTTGTATTTGTGTCTCTTGTTTGTCTGTGCATTCCTAGCAATAGCAGTTTCCAGGATCAATAAAGCTCTCTAGTTCTAATTCTGAAAAAAGATAACTAACAAAGACATTTGTCTTGCACACAGAATATGAATACATGGTCTTATATTGGTCCGGCTGAGATCTTCCTCACAAGCAGCAAAAATGAAGGGTGAAGAATGGTGAACTGTGGAGGATAGCCATTAATTACATATCTAACAAAGGCCACATTCTCAGCACTTTACACTACTACAAGAATGTCTTTAGAAAACATTGACTGGCTTTCCTTGTTAGAACCTGTTTCAGCAATTCCTTTAACATCAGAACACTTTGTTGCATTGCACACCACTGGCATTTCTTAGTAGAGTTCTTGTTCGGGCAGAAGACAGTCCAGAACTTTGCCCTTGGCATCTATTATAATTCCGCTGTGAATCCTTATGTCTTCCAGGTCGGCAAGGGCTGTACTACACCAACCTACAGTATGTTTCAAATCAAATCACATCAGGAGAATCTGGCTACAGTACAGTGCACTAGCATAATGTAAAACACCAGAGCCAACGGCACAGGAGATAGGGCAGGAGAGTGGGTCATGGACTTCTTTTGTGTTCCAAAAGGTCTGAGAAACCAGAAAGCATCCATGCTGTGTGTGGTAATTATGCTCAAATTCCAGGCATTTGCTACAGAGAATTTTACATTTCTGTTTACCTAGAATTGAAATAAAACCTTTTAAAGGTATAGAAACAAGCAAATAAAAGACATTAAAGGGCACATATTCTACATTTTTTTCTCTGTGCATTGCGCTAAAAGGTATTTTTTCAGTATTTTTTTTTAAACACTGTTTTACTTGGTTATAAATGTGTAATGAGCTGATCCATAATGATTCAACCCTACAATCCCACCTGAGCAAGTCATCTAAAAAGAAACGTCTGGAATTTCATCACCTACTGCTGTGCTTCAGGTTCCACCAATTCATATCCTCTAAAGGCTAAAATTCCATCATCTCATTAATCATCTCACAAAAAAAGGAGTCTCAAGGTTGTTAAGCCGTTTGCATTGTTTTTATTTCAAAGCAGGCCTGGGTGCTGGTTTGCAGGAACATTTCATTGAATTTCTGTTGCCCTGGAAGTTGGTGCTTTATTTGCTAATAAGGAGTTAATAAGGACATGGATTTGAGGCAACAAAGCCTTGTGTTCCTCCGTGCTGGAAAGCATTAGTGCATGGCTTCTGCTTCTCCCCTTCCCTGACTAAAATCAATGCTGGCATTTCAGCACAGTGACGCCAAAATTGGCAGTTGTGTCAATGGCAGCAGTACTTAAGGGGCAGTGGCTTAATCTCTCACCATTTCTCTAATCAGAGAAGGCCATAAGCACTTTTCTTGGCTCTATAACTGTAACTAAAATTTAGAAAACAGGTCCATGCTGTGATTTGAATATTTAGCCAGAAAATGCATTTTTTACCTGTTTTGTAGCTCGCTCATAGTATATATGTTAGTAGTATGTTAAAATGGTTGTTAAACCTTTAAACCACAACCTTAAATAGATTAGCCTTGCCCATTTATGTTGCCATTGCAGAGAATCTGGATAATAGTTTATGATAATACAGGATATCCAATCAGAACAGAGTATATATTTTTTAGTCTGTTTCGTTAATTAATAAAAAGTATGACTGCTTTCGGATCGCTCTAAATTGACCGTATGTGTCAGTGTGTGAGTGAACGATGGGGGTGCAACCTGCGGTGGGCTCTGGATACCCGCGACCCTAGTGTGGATAAAGCAGTTATAGAAAGTGAGTGAGATGAGTGACTGTTTTTCGTACACAAACCAGGCAAAAATGATGAGGTTCTCTTTATTGTTGTTTAAATTCTCGTGTTTTGGAATGTATAGGTTCCTTTCTTATTCATATTAGTATAAAATAAAACTACCAATTTCAAGGATATTTTCGCTCCAGTCTCCATATAGAATTTGGATTGTATCTTGATAAGGCACATTGGATAAACCCTGGTGTTGTCACGGTCTGGACTGTTTAAAAGCTGAGTTTACGGTTTCTGTTCATGTTTTCTGTTCATGTTTTCTGTTTCATATCAGAGGATTGTTTGGTTATGGTTACATCCATGGTTTCCTTGTTCCAGCGTGGTGCTGAGGTTGTTTGAGGTCTTGTTATGGATATATGTGCTGCTGTAAGCCTTGTGTTATGTTTTGCTTTTTCTAGGAGTCATATGTTCCTCTTTTGTTCCTGGTTAGTATCTGTGTAAGCACTGTCCCTGTTTACTCTCCATGTTTCAGCCTAGTCCCCATGTCTCTGTTTAATCTGTGTTCCTTTTCCTCCCCTATGTCCCTGTCTAGCCTGTGTTCCTGTTTACCCTCCATGTTTTAGTCCCATGCCTCTGTATAGTACCGTGTCCCTGTTTATCCTTCATGTTTCAGTCTAGTCTCATGTCCCTGTATAGTCATATGTTCCTGTTAGTCCTATGTTTAGTCCTCTTCATGTGGAGCCCTGTGTCGGTTTACCCCTATTCCCTGTTTAGGCCCTGTGTCTGTGTATACCCTGTTCTTGTCAGTTCTATGTCCCTATGTAGCCTGGTTCCCTTTACCCTGTCCCTTTACCCTGTAATCCTGTTCTGAGCCTATGTTCCTGTTTAACCTCGTTCCCATTCCTGTATAGCCTCGTTCACGTCCCTGTTTATTTCCTGTTTAGGCCCCGCACCTAGTGTTTACCCTTGGTTCTGTTTAGCCTTGTTCCTGTATTTGTTCTGTTCCTGTATTAGCCATGTTCCTGTGTTAGCTCTGTTCTGGTGTTAGCCTGTTCCTGTGTTGTCATGGTTAGACCCTGTTTCTAGTCTCCCTTGTGTTTCCATGTAGACCCACTAGGGGTCCCCCTTGTTCCCTGAGTGTCCCTATCTGTGTCAGTCTCACCTGTTTGGTATTCATGGTCTTGTCATTCCTGTCACCTGATGTGTTGTTCATGTTGATTACCTCATGTTTCTCATTGGTTCATGTCCCTGTCTGTTTGGTATATAGTGTGTGCACCGTGTCTTGTTAGACATGGTGGTATTTCGTTCACTGACCTGATGTTTGGTCCCTCTCCTGTTGTAAGTCTGCTCCTAACCTGAGTACTCCTAGCGTTGCTTTTGGTTTTCTGTTTTTCTGGGTGGCCCACGCTCCTGGTTCTGTTTGCCTGTTTTTCCTCTTGTAAATGAACATATCAAGTCAAGCATGGCGGTTCCAACTGGTGCTCTCAGTTTTTCCACGTATAGACAGGAGGGGAACGTGACAGGTGTTTGTAGTTTGTAGGTAAGTTGTACTTAATTCACCCTCTAGTTGTGAATTATGCTTCGTGAAAAAAATTTAATTTGGAGTTCCAAAAATGTCCAACTTTTTTTTCCCTGCTCCCACAGTCCCACCAAGCGGGACTGCTGCCTGGCTCATGAACTCAGTGAAAGTGGGACACTTTTTGTTAAATGCTCCAGGGGACCATCACCAAAGCTGTATATTCACGTTTTGTGTTTTGTGAGCTGTCCCAAGCCCCCTAAATTTCTTTAATGAATAAGTGCTTTAAAGTTTGAGGAAAAGCATTTGCAATAATCTACCAGCGGTACAGTAAAACCCTATGTAGAACAACAAAACATTTCATCACATTTATGAATGAATAACTATGGAGTGATCTGGTTTATTATTAATACATGCACAAATGCTTTTGAAGAGCGGATCTCAGTGCATTTCTGCACTCCAAGGAACCGCAGCCGAGACTTCCACTAAGACTGACTTTGATATTGTATCATACTGCCTTTATTCTGCTCTCTTTCCTCTGACATTTTAAGATAAATGACAATTAACAAAAACAAAGAAATAACAAGCAACATCCAACAAGCACTTTTATTTAGTGGGTAAGTATTCTCCTAAAATTTTTCCCCAATACCTTCCAATATCCAGCACTTTATGCTGTTATCAACCCGATATCAATGCATTGACAACGACAGCTCATTTTTTAATAAATGCATTTCCGCACAAATTTAAATAGACTAAGTCAACCCATTCACCAAGTAAAGCAGTGGGCAGCCAAGAACACAGTGCCTGGGGAACAGAGTGTGGGGATGGATACCTCAAAGATGCCGCTAGCAGTCCTGGGATTCAAACCCACAACCCTCTGATCATAAGAATAAGACCCTAATCACTACTCCACCAGCTGCCCCCATTATAATCAGCAAGGGAGATTCCATCCTCTCTGGACATTCAATAGTGTCCCAAGGAACCGCCTTTCAAATGCACCCAGAGCAGCAACACCATTGGTACCAAAGGTATTTATTTGAGCTGGAGGTCTGCGCAATTAATGTGATTTTGCTCATGAAACAATCACTGTGTTGCTGTGACTTTAGATATTAGATATTAATTTTGATGTGTCATTTATCATGCTAGCTTACCAAAGGTGGGTTGTGGTTTAAGAAAACAAAGTATTATACTGGCTTATTCAAGACTGAGACTGCGAATCAGTAAATTAAGTAATTCTCCAACAGATACTTTGTCAGATTTCATATACCCTCTGCAGTGCTGTGGCCTTCCAGCAACTACATTTGACACTCTGATTCTAACAATGGAACTGAGAGGCTGTGGAATTATTATCAGATTTGGGGTGGTATGGTAGTGGCATTAGTGGTAAGAAATGAATGCCACAGTGAGTAAGTGGATGAGACTGCAGGACTTGTTTGTGTTCTAACCTGGCTCTTCGCTCAGGAGGGTTTGAGTGCATGCGGGTGTGACTCTCTTTGTTGTTTACTCAGCTGTCACAGCTGACAGTGTTTTATTGCTCATCAGCATATGCAGCTGGGCTGTGACCGTATCATTAGAAGTTTTGCAGCCTGAAACCTTAAGTTATTTAAAAAAAAACACATCAGTCTCTCTAAACCAGCTTTCTGACTAAACTTACTGTGCAGATCATTATTGTATGTGCAGAATACCAGTATATTTTGTAAATAGCAGTTGTATGATCTAGGGATGAATAGTTGTGGGATTTAAATGCCAATAACCAGGATTTTTCATGTGTATACTTTCGGATGCAGTTATATAAATTATGATATACAGACATTGGGGCTACATACCTGGATACATAACTGAATATGCATTCCAGTAATGAGATAAATACTATAGGATGTCCAGTATACAGCATTTTGGTTTACATGACTGGTTTCCAGGATTTTTGCCTGTGATGCTAGAAACTGCATCTGGACCTACTGGATGGTTGAGTAATATTGAAGGACTCAAATCTATTACAAACAAGTCTGTGCCAGAACTTTCAAGGCTTGTTCAAGGCGATCATTGCTTTATGTGGTTTTAGGTAAAAAAAACAAAAAAAAAACATGAATGAACACAGTTACTTGTCCCAGATTCAGCAGATTTGCTAAATTGGATATATTCCGGTCAACAAATGCTTTTCATCGCAGCCATTGCATTTGGTTGGGTTTTGTTTATTTTCTTCTGTGGAAACACACAAGAACCCCCTTGCAGGATTATCAGCATTAGTTATATTTATTCTACCACTTCTGCATTTCTGAGCTAGCCTAGATTTCTTTAACCTTCACAATGACAAACAGAATTCGGCAGCGGGCTGCTCTACAGGGCCGGTTTCTAGGGAGAAGCAAGGCGATGAAGTTTTACTCACCGTTTCCCTTGTATGCTCTAATCTGCTGGCTGGCATACCCGACAGAATTTGAAAAGAAACATTCCATGGTCCTTTGAAAAATAGGATCACTATGTCATGGATTTTGGCTTTATTTATTAGGCCTCCAAAGCTTTCCTCCCTACTATAATTCATTCAGTTGCTACAGATGCGGGCTCATATCAAGAAGCATTACTGTGGAAAGATGCTATGAAACTGCTAGAGAGCAGCTGCCAGAGAGTGACAACAGGAAGGCTCTTGTAAAGCAAAGAACTTCAGCGTTCACAACAAAATGTTATGAAAAGGCATTCTATTATCCCACAGTACTTCAGTGAGGCAGTTCGGGTTGACTTTCGCCCGGAAGAGGTCCATCTTGCTCAGGTCAAATTCAGACTGATGTTCACAAAGTAGGTCGACATGAAAAGGTTGAGCATCCTGCATCTGTCGGGTAAATGAAAGGGAATGGCATCAACAGGAATACTGCTCTTATTTCATGAGGCATCTCTCCATTCATGTGAACTGACAAGTGCAATGATGATTTGTTTGACAGAACTTTTACTCACACTCCTCCTCCCCTTTGATGTGGTGGCTTCCATTGTTGACCACAGATCTGGTTAGCTACGTTGAGATGCAGGCTGTGTTCCATGTGTCAGGCGGCTGAACTGATTGAGGCGGTGTGTTCAGGATGCAGGAGAAATTCCATGCACACTCTTCTCAGAATATCCTGAAAAATGATTAATTATTCCTTGTGATATCAGCACATACCACGCATATATACATATATACATGTGCACATCAATGCTATGCCCTTTGAACTCATGACAGTGTTGGCCTTTGATAGCATATTTATGTTTATTGCCGGGCCAATAAAAATTGAAAATAATCTTCCTCTGGAAAGAAATAATGACAGGTCATGTTTTTTTCATCATGCTCATACATTGTAACACCACTGAACAAACTAATACACACAACGGCCTTTTTACATACCAATTCTTGTTTATCATGCACCTGTGCACTCAGGAGCCAGTGAATGCAGCCATGTAGATGAAAAAGTGTATATAATATGATCATTATCAGAGGACATTACAGGGGTCAGTAAATTGTATATTTGGTAAATGATTTATCATGTGGTGAAGTGAGGCTCAAGCAACAATAAAAAAAAATCTTAAGAAAATCACAACTTATTACATTACATATATTAAAGGACAAGTGCAGTGGAAAAATCAGATTTTTTTCCATTTAGATGTAGTCAATCAGGGAAGACCTTTTACCAACCAAATATTGCTTCCTTAGGTTAGAACGGCAGCTGTGGGGCTCTTTAGCCCACAACATTTCTGTAAAAATGCATCATCAAAATGTTACTCAACCTGCTTGAGCCAAACCCATTTCTTCATTAATGTGACATAGACTTGTTGATGTGGTTTAAACCCCTGTATGACCTTAATGAAAAGCTGGATGGAATATGAGCAAATTTTCTTGATGTTTTTTCACAGAAACTTTTTGGTCTCTTTGGTGACCATCGGCTTCTGGTATTCATAGGTTTGTAATTCCAACACTAAGATACAGTTGGAGTCTTGGCTGAACGACTTCATCTGGGGTGAGTGAAAAGATGAGATATTTTGAACTACTGTCAAACTATTCCTTTTAGAGAAGCAGGATACATATGTCAACATGGGCCAAAGCTGAGTTGAAAGAACTAAGTTCTAAGTTGTATGAAGTTGTATGAAAAGAACAGTAACGTGCTTAAAGGTCCCATGTCGTGCTTATTTTTTATGCTTTTAAATAGGTCTTAGTGGCTCGCTAATACTGTATCTGAAGTCTCTTTCTGAAATTCAGCCTTGGTGCAGAATTACAGCCACTTCAAACCAGTCCAAAAGTGAGGTTTCCCTAGGGCATGCCATTTCTGTGTCTGTAACTTTAAATGATAATGAGGAGGAGAGAGGGCATGGTGGAGGTGAAGGGCTGTTAGCTGTTAGCTGCAGAGTTAATGTTACAGATACATCCTAAGGGTAAAATGTTAGGCAACCATATATATATTCGTATATATATATATTTGTATATATTCGTTGCCTTGTACTTGTACACGTGTACTGACAATAAAGTTGAATCTAATCTATACCAAAGCAACAAAATTATAAAGCATTAAATTGACTTACTTCTCCGAGGTTTGTAGCTGAGCCAGGGAGAGTTGGAACTGGTCCAGACTTATTTTCAGCCGTTCAGCTAAACCAGCTCTGTATTGTGTCGGTGCATTTCCAGAGAAAATAAAATAAGCCCTCTGGTTCCTGAGAGGCTCGCATGAAGGAACTAAACAATACATTTGTGCTCATTTGTTGATCTAAACACCGAGCAACTGCCATGCTCTGCTCGTTTGTGAGCCATGATGTCTCTATAGATGGTCTCTCAAACAATTGCATTGACAGTCAGTTAATTTTTTTAGGGCAGGGGGCGGGGCGACATTCTCTGGGCGGGCAAAGCATGAGAAAGGGGAGGTAAACTTTCCCCTTATGATGACATCCGAGGCAATTCCAGATCGGGTCATCTGAGCTGTCACTCTCTCTATTGCCATTTCTAGCCACTGCAGGACCATAGGCAGGTTACGGGAACTCGTATTAATGTTAAAAAATCTCATAACGTGCAGCTGGTGGCCTAGTGGTTAAGGCATTCGCCCTGCGATCAGAAAGTCTGGGTTTGATTCCCAAGACCGCTAGGTACCTCTGAGGTACCCCGAGCAAGGTATGCACTGCTCCCTGGGCGCTGTGTTCCTGGCTGCCCCCTGCTTCACTTGGTGAATGGGTTAAATACAGAGGTTGAATTTTGTGCTGTGGTGTGTTCACATATGACAGAATGGTCACTTTCACTTCACTTATTTTCAAGTCATGGGACCTTTAAATTGTACTAAAAATGCTTCCCCTTCACTCCATGCATACATGCTGTGAACAATTTTTTCGAGCAATCAAAACCGTTGAAAAAACATTGAATGGTTGGTAGTTCATAGAACCAGTTTTGTAAATGAGGTATGTATGTGTAAATATTATGTAAAATTAAAAAAGGTAGAAAATTGCATTCCTGGAAGGCTGGTAGTAGCACAATAAATGTAACAAAACTTAGTATCATTGGATTCATGTGTGTTTGTTACTAAGGTTGTATTTTGCCTTATCTTAGCCCTACTGCTTGATTTGTGTTCACCTGACCTATTCTATTCTGGAAACAAACACTTCATCTCAATAAATCACCTGGTACCATTACATCTGGAAACCCACTGTCTGCAATGTTTGTATCCTCTCCTGCATAATGAAAGTGTGCTCTGTGTATTGGTGCTTCACTCTTGGATCATCACATGCTTTTAAAAATACCACTTGATAAACGTTTCCCTAAAAATACAGATGTCTTCAGTTTAAATGATCACACAACTTACTTAACATCTGGCATTAGACTTTAAAAATTATAACCCTAATACACTCTTTGCCCAACATTGGTTCCCACAATTTGCTGCTTCTCCTCTTCAGCTTGGGCAATCAGCAGCCTATCAGAAACCTTCATAGAGAGAGTCTAGATTTAAAGTTAAGCACATTGTATCAGATAAAAACTTAATTTGTCATGGGCCTAAACTATGTTTTTTTGTTTGTTTGTTTTTTTAAACATTTAACCAACTTGATACCCCTGGTTCCCATTAAAGCAACCAAAATGTGACAAGGATGGCAGTGCCTAGGTCTTTTGATTTCAGCTGAAAAAATAGTATAAGATGGTCAATTATTATTAGTAATTGAGATTGTTTAAGTGAGCAGCCTTTTATTAGCACTATTCATTTATATCAGACATTTATGCTATTCTTCTCAAAATTCATGTTGTACACTGGAGCCTCTAGGCTCACAGTGTCCCGGACACGAATATTTAAACTCTTCAGAAAAGATGAATCGCTAAGCTAAGACCTGGCCAACTACAGTGCACTGTGATACAAATGATGCATCTTCACATAATAAAATGGCTTTAAACTACAAAATGTTAAATAGGAGATTCACACCAATGCAACAACATCAGAATCAATTGCAAATTAATTCCTAACCTTGTCTTTTGAACAGTGTCATCTCAGACACATTCTTGGCTGCAATTTCTTCCATTTTTGCATTTTGGTGTCTTCTGCCTTTTCCACATGCACTCTACTTCAGTGTGGGGTGTATTTTTCACAACAAAGATGCCACATGACAGCACTCACACGTGCAGTATCTCATCTGAATATGCACCTATTCCAAGAACAGTTTGACCCTAAACCCAACACTTCTAAACAGTGATTATTATGTACAGGGATAGTATTATCCCCAAAGTTATAGCAATCCAGTACATTGCATTAGATTCCATTACATTCATTTAGCAGATATCTTCATCCAAAGTGACTTAGGTAGGGAGTAGTGCAAGAAGATGTGAGCTTAATCAGAAGAGCAAGTGCAATATACAATAGATCATGAGAGGAGGTGCTCTGTGATATAGTCTTCAGGAGGTTTTTGAAGATGGAGAGGGATTCTGCTGGTCTGGTCACCTCTGGCAGCCCATTTCACCAGGGTGAACCATTAATGAGAAGAGTCTGGACTGGGTTTGCCTTGTGTGTAGCGATGTCAGAGCCAGACCATGTCCCTTGGAAGAGTGGAGGGAGCGAGGAGGAACATAAGGATTAAGGTAGTTGGGTGCAGACAGATGTCACTCAGTAGGCAAGAGGTAGTGACTTGAATTTAATTCGGGCTTTCATGGGTAGCCAATGCAGGTCAATAAGCAGTGGGGTGACATTCAACCTTTTGGGTTGGTTGAAAACCAGCCAAGCTGCTGCGTTCTGAATGAGCTGTTAGGATCTTATCAAACACAGCTGGGAGAGCCAATAGAACAGCGTTGCAGTAATCGAAGAGCGAGATAACCATAGCTCTGATTTCTGAATTGGCCTGCTAATGGGTTCTCCCAGTATTTTAGAACCATTTTACCCAGGACACGGCAAATCATCTAAATTACCACAAATTTAACATCATAAATCCTCATTTTCATGGATGTCTGAACCCTAACGTTAATTATACCAACTGACAGCTTCACTAATAACTCTACTGGAGTTGAACGAATTTAGATCACCTTTATCAGTCATATAATCCAAAAGGTAATTAATGATGTTATAAAATGAACATGCAGAATGTCTTTGAAAGTGGTGATCAAATCTCTGGGCAAGTTACTAAATATGAATAAAATCTGAAGGAATTCTTGTAAACAGAACATTACAAAAACGATTACATTATAACATCATCAATTGAACTACATTACATCTATATAATGAGTTATTATTGAAAAATATGAGTGATTCTTCAGAGTGAAGTTTTGAACAGTAGTATAAGTACATGTTCAAACAACTAGTTTCTAGGATTCAAACCTCTGAGATAGATTCATATCTGTGATCAAGATGACAAACTGGATCAAGATGACAAAATGTCCAGTCATCTTGACTTACTTGATGATTGAATGATGCTGAATGACAGGTCGGTCTGTGCCAAGGCTTGTTCAAGGCGATCATTGATTCAAGTGGTTTTACAAGAGAAGAGAATAAATACAGTCAATTGTCCCTGATTCAGCAGATTCATTAAACTGGCTATATTCCGGACCACAAATGCTTTTCATTGCAGTCGTAGAATTCGGTTGGACTTTGTTTATTTAATTATATCTTAAAATACATTCTAAAACTAAAAATAACTTATTTAAAAGTAAAATGATTAGACTGATATCAGTATCAATATCACAAAAGAAAAAGTGTCTCCATCCCCTATTTAAAACTATTTCATAGTACTGTGCATGAAAGCCAAAAGCCATCTAGGAACCTTTGTTTCGTCTGACGTCTTCTTATGAATTTGATCTAGGTGCAGTTTGGCGCATCTCCTCTGCCTTCATCTGTTTCAAGAAGGAGAATGGATTACTATCATGAAGACTACTGAAAGATAACTCTCTCAAAGTGCTGGATGCTTCCGTTAATGCAGATCACACTGTCAGACAATGTGTCAAGTTGGAACAGCCATTTTCATAAACATACTCCAACCTTCATGTTGAGCTTGGTAAACAAAGTGTACTGCAGTTTAAACAGGGTAGAAGAAGTGTAGTTCTCTGGTCAGGCACATTAGCACGGCATTCATTCTAGAACTTTTCAGATTTCTGATTTTAGGCACAAATTTAGCTGCTGTCCTCAGTGGGGAAGCCACACACCTGACAGTCTTTTATTATTCAGGAGAAAATAAAATATTTGTCCATCAGCACCCTCTTGGGCAGTGGCAGGCTTATACAACTTTATAGAGTTTTCTCATAGACAGAGCTTGGTGGAGTTCAAAGGAACCGAGATCTAAAAGGTCCAATGAAAAGACTTTCTGTGTGTGCCATTGTGAAGCACTAGCCAAAGAAAAGCTAATGCATTTCCAAGAAAGGGTACGTGAGACATAAACATTTTGAAATCATGCTGTTGGCCATTCTATTTATGAGACCAACTACATTTCCTTGTCATACCTTCAAATCAGAGCAGGAGTTCTTCTCAAGGATCTTCTCAAGAACTGCATTTATTAAGAGGAGTAACATTTCACTGGTGACTTGGAATCATCTTTCTCTGCAACACATCATCAGCATGGTGTAGACTGCATGTAATGAAAAGACCCTTTGTTGTTATTCACTTTCGGTCAGTGATTTGATTAGTTGTTTTAGAGTATCACATTTTTACTGGCTACACTATACACTGCGTTTCTGCTATGTGACACTGACATAACTGTTTCATAAACATGCCATGGTAGATGCCATATTCTGCCATGAGTTGCCATGACAAGAGTTTGAGGCAAGTGTCATGATATTACAATTACTGACTTATGATATTACATTAGAGGCAGTTATGATGAACGATGCCTGTAAAATGAAAATTAGTGGTAAAAATCAAACGGTATTGTTATGTTGTCCTGACCAGGAATTATGACATATTTCCACCAGTAAAATTCCATATCAGTTACATTATAGGGGTTAACAGAGATCAGCTAAATGGCACTCAAACAGCAGTTACACATCTTGCCCAAATAGAAAAATTCTATCTGACATTTATGGGTCTGAAAGAATGTGACAGCACTGTAAGACCATTGTTACCTCTAAAATACTCTTTTAAGAAAAATGCTTGGGGTATTGAGCTTTTCTTATAAAGGAGCCCTTTCAAGGCTGGGAAAAGACCAATTGAGGGAAGATTCAACCAGGCATGGAAGGTTTCTCCAAAGGGCTTGTGGATACAGTCATAAAAAGCAGTTTTAGGAATATTAGAAGCTCTTATGTCTGTGACATTTCATTATAAACCTCTGGAGTATTATGAAGCCATTTGATCCCGTGATTTCTTGGACATAGCTGGTTTGGTACTGCCATTGGTCCTACAGTTTGGATGATTCTTCCGCCCACCAAGAAACCATCCAAGAAGCCTTCATAATAAAAAAAAAATAAAATAAATGAATGATAACTGCTCCTCCCCCAAACTACACACACTGTATTAAGAGCCACGGCACCTTTCACATGTCTATCTATGCTTGAACTACAGTGACAGCAATGTTCCTGGACAACAGTTAACAGTTAAAATTACAGCTGTTATTTGTGGTCAGACAAACATTGGTCATACTGAAGTGATGTTTTTCCCTTTTCTTTGTGATGCTAACAGTTTTGCCAAGGCTCTTATTGGGGAGGTTCACTCAAACACAAATCGCCAAGTCCAACCTGGCCCTTTAATAAAGCAGTTACGCAAGATGCTTGATTTTAATTATAAATGCTGAAGCTCAATTTTGCATGCTGTAGCGTGTGAATGACAGGAAAGCAAACTGGGATGTCAAACTGTGTAAAATCAGGTTCTCCATCGGCGTGCCAAAATGTGATAGATTTTAAAGAGAAGCGCCAGATGTAACTGTCACTATAGCTACAAGTAACATTTAAGCACAACTTCTGCCTTGAGCAAGTTTGCTAAAGAGTCTACAAAAAACCAAACTTGAAGACGCAGTTGAAAGTAGGCCACTGCATTTCTGTTTAAAACAAGACAGACACCTCCTAGGTATCTCCCCTTCAACAATTCTGTCTTCTCATGTGCATCTGATCGGACATTTCGCCGCACTCAAGTTGAACGGTAATGGTCTGCAGTTTCTGGATGCTGAGCCGCCTTCTCAGTGTGGATTTAGTTTGAGTTGTGACATTAGGCCTGGGCATGCGGATCAACAATTCATGCTGTGCACTTGTGCTCACTAGCCCCAACATTATAAGGATGGCTGAGCATTTTATGGGGATAGTTGTCATGGCATTAAAAAGCTACAATGTAAAGAAATTAAACAACAAATGGAAATAATCTGAGCTTTTCATTGAACCCAAAACAAAGCTAAAACATGCTGTTGCCACAAAATCACTTTAAATCATTGAGGATGTTTATTATTGGCCTATGTTTAATTGCAATAGCAGAAGCAATAATTAAAATAATATTTCTACTGAACAGTATCACTGAAAATATTACTGCTAGTTTTTGAATGATTAGTGATGTTTTTGGGTGTGGAGTCAGTACGATTCGTATTCCTGGATACATTCTTACTAAAATGCCTAATACAAAGCCAGTTAAGCAACTGCGTCACTAGTCCTGGCAGTTTGAATACAAGGTAAGCTCAGAACATTTTAAAAGTTACTGAGAAAAATGTGAAGAATTCAAAGAAAACCCTCATCCCCCTGGCACTTTAAAAACAGCCTATTTTAAGTCATATCTCCATCATTACAGATGAAGAGATTTGCTACAATTCAAAGTGTTAATTTTCTCTTCTGAGAGCTTGCTCCTTCTTCTGAGAGCTTGTTCTTATTATGTAGCTAACTGGCTTGGTTTATGGACAATACAGTATATGAACATGCTGACACAAGCTAAAATTGCTGAAAAAATGTAATATCAAAATAAACATAGATCAGTATTCTATGTTTCTGTTTTAATTATACAGAGAATTAATCTGTAGGAAAAATGTTCTTTTTATATTGCATCATTACTTAAATGAATGTTTTCTCTTTAAATCATTATTTATATCTCCCTTAAATCATTTTTATACATGTCTATAATGCAGAAGTTAAAAATAGAAAAGTTAAAAAAAGTTATTCCTGAACAGGCAGTGATGTTCATAGCGCTCGACAAAATAAAATGCTACTCAAGAGGACAATCATTTTATGCTTCATTTGTGTGAACACCTACTGAAAAGGAATTGTACACTGTGATTACCAACCAATCATATTCTCCCTCTTCAGTGAAGTACGAATCAAATCAAAAGTGCGCAGAAGCAAAAAATCATTACACAAATACTTCAGGACCACATGTAAGGTTGGGAAAGATGTTCTTTTGCCAAATGTTCTCATTCGTACAATTACAATTTCAAAGAACAAACGTTTCAAGTGAGTACAACTGTGAACGCAAGCCTATGCTAAGTACATTTATAAGCCTTATTGTCTAATGTGAACCCCATTACTTCCTTGTTCAGGCATTAAACTAACGATAAATAATCACAAATCGCAAATAGGTGTAAACAGGCTCAGTGCAGCTCACAGGGCAGATTGTGTTTTCTCATGATTATGTTTAAATGAGTGTTTAGCGTTTAAAGCTAATGAGCTCCAGAGGTGTGCCCCTGGACCACGGCTAATGACAAAGCTGAGAGGACATAGGCAGGAAATTGGATGGGAGCCACAATCAGCAAACATGGACTGAGCACAATGAATTGAGTATGGGCTGCTGATTACGCTGATTATAGATTTTTCTCTAATGCCAGGAAGGAGCCTTTTTTTCCCTTCAAGAGGAACCAGCATCATCAACCAAGTGCCACGAGCACTTACAGCCGTCGCATAGGTAAGTGAGTTAAGGTAGACTGTCCATACGTGTTACTTACTCACACTTCTTATGCTGTGAGTCAACTGGGAAAAAAAATAACAATGTGATATTTTACTGTTCTGCTGCTCAACTGACCTTCACCTCAATAAAATCATGCAAACAATTGAATAAAGTGTTGGAGGAAATAGGGACAACCAAAAGATGTTGAGATCTTTGCATCATCTGGCATTTCCCATCAGTATGTGACTACATTAAAGAGTAATAACGAATCAGCCTTGGTCCGCAAGTCACTGTTCATCTAGCGTGCTACTTCAGATCAATACCATCGGCTGGTGAACCAAACATGTAGTGGCTAAAGCTGCGAAAAGTAGGTCTAAAGTAATTAAGGGGAAGTGTAATATATGTAAGACGTATAAACTGTGAACTCAATAAAGGTCAAATTAATAAGTAAACAGAGCCCTAGTGGTTTGTCTGTAATATATCCAATACAATTAAGCTAAAATATTCAAAACTGTGTGTTGCACAGGTGCACAGTCGATCATACAGAGCACTCTGCAAGTAACCAGACAGTGATAAAGTTTTACTGTTCAATCCCTGTAGTTGAGCATACTTGAAGTGAAACAATGAGATTAAAGTGCTGAGTGTCTGAGGGTATTGGAGGGTAAAATATAAAGGTACTAAAATGGATTAAATTGAGCAATGCCACATAGAAATAATAATAATTTAGTTCCCAAGGATTTAGGTCCTTAAATAACAGTTTCTGTAAATGAAAGGTGTGAGTAATCTTCTTAAAGTTTAAATAACTGCCACATATTGGAAACTACCTGATTTCAGACGACCTTACGTGAAACACTTTTCAGTACTATTTTCTTGATTAGTACTAACTTGGTTGCAACTTTGTAAATGATGGCTGTCTGAATGTGTGTGAGTTCCATATGTATTTCTGGTCACTGGTATACTGGTTAGTTGTGCTAGCACTCAGTGACGAGGATAAACCCCTGCAACCAGATCAGATCAGAAACTAGCAGATTGTTGCTTTGTGCGGGCAGCTAAGATGCCACCGTTTACTTCAAAATTCAATCTGGCACTGTGGCGGTCCAGAGTCAGTAAAGATGATGAGCCAGGACCAGGCTGTCACTATAGAAGGTGGTATGCTTCAGATCAGGCTGATTCTCGGACACAGGACTGAAGATATTAGCATTTTCCCCTTCGAACACTTCAAAGTCATCAAGGCCCTGCTAATTAGTAAATCAGACAAGAATGTGAAACAGCAGAGCTGTGGCCAGCTCCTCAGGCCAGTTGGACACTCATTTTGGATCTTCTTCATTTCTCCAAAGGTTCCTCGAATCCACCACGCAGTAATGCATAATCATCATCATAAGCACCAAGAAGTCTCTTTCTCAGAAATCTACCAGCTTTTTATTTATCTACTTCCGGCCTGTTCTGAAAACTTTCCAATAGATCTTGTGTAAAACTTATGCTGGTATATTCTTTCTGATAGTATTTGACACATCCATGCTTGTATCCTGGATACTGTTCTTGATGCGTTCAGTTATTTTACTTTTTTTTTTTTTACTGCCGTAGCTTTCTATTGCCTTCCAGGGCTTTTCAGGATTTTCTTTATTATTCATTTCATTTTTGTTATTAGTTTATTCAAGTTTTATATCTTTATGTTGTCTTGCTTTACTGGTGCTGACACTTTATTGGGTGTCTCATCTGATATCTATATGGTTCAATTACATTAGCCTATTACACATTTCTTAACAGCTCAGGTCACATCAAGTATTATAATAACAAAGTTATTCATACATACAGACGTAATCAACCTCAGCACGTTAGTGAGAGATATGGCTTCAAATCTCCATTACCTGTCTGGGGCAGAAAACGAAAAATAAAAAAAAATACAGTAAGACGAGTCACCAACATGCAGGCAGCTACATGTTGTCTGCTCTTATAGGTCATGAAAATGCTACCTAACATTCCTGGAGCAATCTGAAATGGCTCTATGTAGTAGGCCATGAAATGCTCTCAGCATCCCATATAACCTACTATACACAAACTATTCATATCTAGAACCTTTTGTTAGCTCTAAAGAAGCAACATCATGAAGCCAATTGTCATATTAGTTTTGAGCAACCAAAATGGGAGAATTATGTAGAAAAGGCATTATAAAAACAGCTGGCCTGACATGAATATACACACTTTTAATAACAAGGCACCTGTGAATTAAAGCTGTCAGTCTACACTGCAGCACTCATTTCAAATTCAGTATGCTGCCAAAATGGAAAAGCCTCTGAGTATCTATGAGGTATAAAGTGCAAATAATATACTAGTATTACTTTTTACAACCTATATACATACACTATATGATCAAAAGTATTGGGACGCCTGACCATTCCACCAATAGGCTTTTTTAATAACACTGTATTCAGATACATAAATACATAGAGTTGCCGCTTTCCACAAGTTTCTCTGGTAATTTGTGACCATTCATTCTGTACAGCTGAGGTCAGACGCTGATGATGGACGAAAAGTCCTGGTGTTGAGGTCAGGGCTCTGTGCGGGCCAGTCAAGTTCTTCCACACTGACCTCATCCAGCCATGTCATTATGAAGCCTGTTATTGGCCAGAATGTCTTGGTCTGCTGAAGCATCTCTGAAAGACCCTGAAAAACAGGTGTGTCCCAAAACTTTGGCCATATAGTCTATTACATACATAATAAGTCCAAATAAAAATGCAACTTGTGTTAGATTGTGTGTTGTTTTCTACCAGATGTTGGTCACAGGTCTGATGCAATATTAACAGCACCTGATTATTACTTACCTGCGTGGGCCATCCCTGGAACAACGTGTGGTGGAATGCAAAGAAAAGTGAATGTATATTTTAAAATACTTTAATATTTATCTGAAATAATATTTCTCAAAATATGTGTCTTTTAACAATCTGTAGTACAGTTCTTTAAGGTTCATCATTTTTTCCCACGTCAAAGAACACATACGAGCAGGATGTGCCCTAAAAGCTCGTACATACTGACATTTTCTGGAAAATGTGTCAACCATAGATATATATATATGTATATATATATTTATGTATATATATATACTTATAGGTAGATAAACCATTAATTTACATTTCATACAGTAAAAACATTTATTTTAACAATTGTACCTACATTTAATCAAAAAAGTACAGCATATTTAATAATTTTACAAATTCTTCATAAAAAATATATTTCTGTACAAAAAAAACATTTTCTTTTGCACCTACTTCAAGTCAGCAGCACATGATAGAATGATGAGAGTGAAGAGCGTGACCGGTGGCGTGAGCGCAGTTTTACAGCTTGTCAGTTGATCAACTATTTTACAGCCGTGGGAAAATGTGAAAAAAAGCAGTTGACATTATTGCAGCAAGATGTGGATTATCTAGGTTATAATACGGAGAAGCTCGCAGGGAGAGAGCGTCGGAACCAAAGACCACTATTAGTTGCGCACTTTTGCCTGACCAGTCCACCACAGCGTGACTAGACTTGAAGACGTTTCTGATTGACAAGGGAATTCGACTGCAAAAATCGTTTTAGAAATCCTGTACTGAGATCAAGCAAATGTCTGTGGTTTTACACAATGGCGTGGCAACACTCCTTAATATTCTTCGACAGAGAATACAATCGGAGCAAATCTGGTACAATGGCATTGCGTACATCAATTGCTGAGCCAATGACGTGTTGAAGCGGCAGTGCATATGACGGCATTTCTTCTTTTCTCCAAGGAAAACCAAAGGAACTATGATCAGGTAGTTCAGAGATTTAAAAAAGGGAGCATTTACAATGAGTACATGCACTGTTTTTACCAGCATGGTCAGAAAAAAACCCAGCAAACCGATGAGATTAAAATCACAGTGAATATGCACCCAAGAAGCCCTAGACTCTTAACTAGGTGATGATACAGGTCGCCGAGAATCGGATCGGCCCTGTCATGCTTATGAATCTAATAAGGCAGTGTTTCTTTGAGAGAACTTCATTGATTCTGTATCTCAGAGAAGTGTGTGGGGAGAGGAGATACAGAATGAATCAAAACGGTATAAAAGGGGAGAGATGACCCAAAAAAAAAGAAGAATCAAGCTATGGGTTAGAAAATCTCATAAAGGCATTAACAGATGATGAATGTGATTGGCCTATAATATGTGATTACTGACACAACAGCAGCAAAACGTCGGAATAAAAAAACCAAACGAAAAAACAGTGATTCAATGTAAGTGCAGCATTCGTCAAAACAAACATTCCCACCAGCATCGTGAAAAAATGAAAGAAAAAAAATCTTTCTGCTCAAGAGGTATATTTGATACATACTGTAGGTAAATTTGCCACTCACCAATTAGGATGAGCCCAAGCAGAAAATAAACAGAACAAAAATAAGGCCGATGATGGTGGAAGTGAAACGTGATGATAGCTGAAGAGTGAAGGTCGGTCTAAATATTGTGTAAAAAATAAAAAAAGAGCTCCATGTCTAGACTTGTGAAAGCACTTGACAAGACATTTTGTTTCAATTGTATCAGGTAATGAAAGTGAGTAGATGGGGGCACTGGCATCAACCATGCTCTTTGAAAAAAGAGACTAGAACAGAATAAAAAACAAAAACAGAAATGGAATGGAATGTCTGGTTTTAAGGAAGAAAAAGATGGTTCAAAGCTTAAAGTGTGTCCTTGTGACCTTTCAGAGAGGTTCATGTAAACATAAACAGAACTTTATTTGCAGAGCTAATTTCGAAAATAGAATCACTCTTTCTCTCTCTCTCGATAGACAAAGCATGACATCATGCTCTTCATGGATATGGAATTAGATGTTTATCTACATATGGTTGGTAACCCTGTATATTATTCTTTTTTTCTGCGTGTTCATTTGTTCCGATAAATCGAGCTCATATCCATCTCATACTAGTGCAAAATTTGTGCGATAAAGTTTTTTTTCTTTCTCCCTCCCCCTGACCAAACATTTCACTGTTTCATCCACGGGCCGGAGATCACAGACCCCTTTTATCTTGCGCTTATCGTAACATCTCCCCTTCTGCTGGAGACGCATGGTGCAGTCCACTGTGCCACAGTAGTCCAGTTGCTCTGTTCATTGTCCTTTTTGTCTTCACTGAAGAAAATACACTGGGCCAGAGCAGCTTATAAAGACACTTCAACATTTTCCCAATGCTGTTTTTTTCTTTTTTTTTTTTTTTTAAAGGGGGAGGTGGGGGTGAACAACATGAAAAAGAGAGGATAGGAAAAAAAAATCCTTTTCATCCTACATGTGCTGTTAGTGGTGCTCTTCCTTGTTCTCAGATCACTTGTCCTGACCACAGACAGCACGCGAGCTCAGTTTTAGGAAAACAGATTCTTTGATAACTTCTGACTTTTCCTGTTTTTGCAGTCTTTTTATTTATTTAGTTATTTATTTCTTGTCTTTTGTGGTTATTTTTTTTTTTAAAAAAAGAAGCCGTCTTTGTTTCGGGAAACGTCCAAAGCAAGCTTGTGATGAAGCGCAGTTCACACCTGCGTTCACCGAATGCGCTCAGTTAAAAAGTAAGATTGCGGCGCCCGGCGCTGGGCCACGGAGCCCGCAGGCGCTGTCTGGAGGCTATACTACCGTACACACCGTGTTCAGCGTGGTGTCGAACCGTACGGCTTTGGCCTCTGTCGGCTTCATGTTGGTGTCGTACATGGGGTTTTCGAACGACGCTTGGCCGTTCGTGTTCTCGTGCCCCGCGTAGCCGTTGTACTGTACTTTTGGTCTTGTTCTGCCAAAGGAAGAGATCAGTCACGTTACACCAGAGACGAGCCGAGGTCTGCAGCCCACACCTTGACAGCACAGATTAAAAAGAGACATTCGCAAAAGTAGTGCATTCCAAAGTATAGGTTTTGCATGAGTTATAAAGAGTTACATAGACATTAGGAATGTTAGATCGAGCCAATAAATAAATAAATAAAAATAAAATACATGTAAAAAAAGAAAAGAATGAGTCCCTTTTCCAGAGATGGGGTGAGACAGACATGTGCTAATCCACATAAAAAAAAATCACCAGTCTCACACACACACACACACACACACACACACACACACACACACACACACAGACACACATACTCTCAGACAAACACTCACAGACACACATATACACAAACACACACAAACGTCAGTATTTCAGATTTTTCAGAGTGGTTTTCACTCTAAAATGACCTCAAGTGAGCTCTTCTCAAGCGAGGGCAATTTTAAGTGGATATTTAACACACAGATGAGCTTATTCACCATGACAAAGTCAGGCTGAACGTTCCATAGGACTAGAAAGTTGGAGCCTCCTGAATTCCCCCTTCGCTCCAATAAAAGGACTGGCATAAAACGAAGCGAAAGCCCCTCACTAGTGCAGGGGGCTGTTAGCAAAAATGTTCCTTGTACCTCCCAACCTCATTATTAAACCACTGACAACTTCTTTAAAACATGAATCAAAGAAGCTATTAGGTCTTCTGTCCAAAAATTGCAGATTGATTACGTATATAAAAAAAGGAAAGTGGAAAAAAGGAGGGAATAAAAGACCATCATGGCAACGGTCAGAAGCTAAAAAAAAGGCAAGGAAACAAGCAAGAAGCATAATGCCTCTCTCCATAAGACCTGATGGGGGGAAATTTCATCTCCTTGGCTCTAATAATTAAGGCCTAAAATAATCCTGCTCTCGAAAGGTCACTGCTTTCCCCAATCTGTAAAAGTTAGGGAACTGTAACTGATAACCCCTTCCCTGGCTACTCCGCTGCAGCTGTGATTTATGGTCACACACAAATTGTGCGCTAATCTAAATAAATGACCTGCATCTTGAACCAAATTTGAAATCCCTCCTCTCTGGAGCGCAAGGGTCGCGTCACACTTCAAAGAACTTCAGCACAACTCAAAAACAAGCGAACAAACAAACAAACAAACAAACAAACAAACAAACAAACAAACAAATCAGTTCATTACTACTGTATAAATAAAACTGAACAGTTATGTGGGAAAACGACCGTGACATTTCGGTGGCACATTTACACAAACAGAAATTAAACAGGATGGCTTTTAGTTGGTCGTATTAGAGAGACAGAGATGAAGAAGACCACAAACGTAGCATGCCAAGCCCACCCCAGCCACCCAACCACCACCACCGAGGCCTGTCACGATCATGAAAACTGATATTATACTATGCATATAATCTGTATAATATGCAGCTATACATGCTAGCACTACAAAAATACCTAGTGTTATCTCAGTAATGTCTTCCAAAGTATTAATATAACCACCACTCTAAATTACATTCTCATGCACTAAGTGGTCCAGAGTAAAGCTTAGTGTTATTATTTTAATCTGCAGGAGAGTAGAATTATCTCTGTTTTTGTGTGAGTCTGATGGCTTTAAATGCAGCTCTACAGTCTGTGGAAAATGATCAGCTAAATTAACTGCCGTCAGATATTTATGTAATAATTGCGACAGGCCTTCCACCACCCGGACCCCACACACACATCGTGCATCCTCCTCTCCCTCTGACAAGATGAGCGAAAAAGAAAAGGAGACGATGGTGATGTGGCAGCAGAGGGCTCGTGGCCTAGTGATTTAGCTGCTGGGGTCTTACCTGGAGCCGGCCCTGATTACGTCTTTGGGTCTCTCATTCTCATCTGTCTCTTGTGATAGTACCCTGCCAATTTTTTTATTTGTTTTAATATTGGGCAAATGTCACCCGTCATGACAGTTTTTTTTTCTTTTCTTTTTTTTTTACTGTATGTCACATTCTTCTGTTGCTTGCTTTTGTAAACTTAGGAAAACTCCAATGCTCTTTATCACTTTAATTATTATGATAATTTATGTCTTTATTTATCTATTTTACAAACAATGCCATAGCTTACTGGTAAAAAAAAGGAATTAATTTTACTTCTAATTAGTCACATTTTCTGGCTGGGCACAGGAGTTTCCCTGTTACTGCAGTGAGACAAATGCAAATCAACATTCAACAATGGACAGAACGTCATCAACGCATGGCTAATGTAAGGTGTCTGCTTGGAGAGGCTTACCTGTGTTTGTAGAGGTAAAAGGCAAACCCTGACAGAATGAGAGCAAAGAAGGGCACCAGTATGGCAGCAGCTACTGAGCTGCTGTTTGTGCCATAGTAAGGATTGGAGGAATCCATATCTGTGGTGATAAGACCTGAAAATATAATTGAAAAAAATGTGAGAATGCATGAAAAACCATAAGATAACAAAACAGAATCAAGAAAAACGCAAATGACTAAAGCATTTCAGTCATTTTACCTTGTCTTGTCAGCTGAAATTTCCCAAAATCTTTGCTGTGGATATGCCCTTGGTAAACAAACATCTTCTTCTCAGACTCTGCTGTCACCTGGATCAGGAAAGAGAAAAGGGCAACAAAGAAGCAATCAAATACAAGAACCCTTATGTATGCAAGCTCATGGATGAGCAACAATCCAGTTATAACAAGAATCAAATTATTTTTTATCAGTTACTTTATCCCAAATTTTCAACACGTAGGTCACTATGTTCCAAAAAAATGTCAAATCCTTTAAAACGGTAGTACTACTCTGTTTCACTTACATATCCGTCCATTGCCCAGTTGTCGTTTTTGAATTTACTGAAGTACTGCTCTGTTGGGCCTCTGATATTGTAGACTTTCAGTAATAGATGATTTTCCTCTTTCTTGTACGTCCCTGTGTGAAATGAACAATAACACTCTCAATTCTCACTACTAAATGCAATCTTGACACTTATCTCATTGCTAAAATTAAAACTGTCTAAATTCAAATGAATCCCGGCTCGATAAACAAGGCAAGAAAAATGTAAAGGAACTTGTTTTGCTTGATACACGCTCAAGCAAACCAATGTTGGAAAAATGAATGGGTTCAGAACCAGTCGGGGGGTGTTGATGAATGATGTAATTATTATTGTTATTTTGTTTCCATTCTATATTATCAAAAGGTCTCCTGAAACAATACCTCTTCTTTTGGCCAGTGACAACATAATGCTTTTATTATACAACATCCATGCATTCTGTTGGCTTTTATTTGTTGTACTTTTTGGTGATTGGATATGAGAGTCCTATTATGGTTGTAAAAATGATTATGTTTATAGGCAGGCGTATGTCAAAAGATATAGCAGATGACATAATTATCAGCTGTTGGTGGTTATTTGTCATTTTTATGACTTATGCATTCAATGCCGCATATAATATAGGGCCTGAGATTTTAGTAAATGTTTAATGACTTACCCGAGAGCTTGATTTGTACTCCGCTTTGCTCCAGAAGAGTGACATTGACTCGGCTTGTTGTGGCATTGAATGCATTGACTGTTATTGTGGCAGCCTGTCTCTTACCGAGGTACTCATAGAAGCCGGCCCATCCAGAGTTTAAAGAGAACACATCTGCTGGAACTGCACACACATGAATACAATTTAGAATAAACGCGTAAGGCTATACATTAGTATGCACAAACAGTTTTTCACACTGGTGGACATCTTCCCCTCAACCAAATTCAGTGACACTTTCATTGGTGGATGCTACTAAATGACACTTATCTCAGTGCTAAAATTAAAACTGTAAATACAAATGAATGAAAAGAAAAATGTAAAGGAACTTGTTTGGCTTGATACACGCTGGGTTCAGAACCAGTAAAGGTTGCTCATGAATGGTTGAAATGATGAAATTAAGGTTTATCGTTACAATTATTATTGTTGTACATTAGCAATAATAATTGCATAAATATTAGTAGCTTTTCACAATGGTGGTAAACAAATTTAAGCAAATTAAGCAAATTTAAGCTAATTTCGTGACACTTTTCCAAACATGACACATTTATAAGTGTTGAAAACTACATTTAAAAACCAATGCTTAAGTATTTGAGAACAGTTTATATCAGTATTCTGATATTTGCTGTTCTTAACCCAGTTATTGCTTATTAAGTTCCATTTGGTTCCCTCCACACTTAGAAGGGCTCTGATACAAAAGGGCTCTCTTTGTCAATCCAATATAATTTATGCCATACAGCATCTAATATCATCTTGTGAATACAGACGTAAGCTGTTCATAATTACTCAGGTATAATTCATCAGTATGTGTTATGTGATCAGGTTTAGTGTTACCATACATGTCTCCTCTTTATACTCTTCATTATGTTTTATAAGGTTCCAAAATAGCCTTAAGCTACAGGCATTATTATTATTCACTCGTGCCATTATTCAGCCTACAACGTCCATGTCGGATGACCTCAACCTGGATGCTTCATGACGAATTGAAACCCAGGCACAATGACCACAAAGAAGACTCAGAAAAGGTTACGTACCCCGAATCTTGTTTTTCTGTACGTCCGAATCTCCCTTTGACTTGCTGTTTATTTTGGGTCCGACTGAGAGATAGGAGAAATAATTGATAAGTTGACATTTTGCAGGTGAGCTCTGACACCATACTTGCATGCAGACAGATAATGAGTATTATTTAAAGCATCCTTATTTTTCTTCCCATAGAATGACTCATTTGTATTACTGCATGTACCTTATCATATGGCACTCCGGTTGACAAGACCCTATAGGATTCTATAAGTCTATGAGATGAACCGCATATATTAATGCATTCTTAAAGCGAGCAATGCCTAAAGTTTTAACATCTAGGGTCTGGTTTAAACCTCGTAAACTCTAAGGAACTGTCCACTTTAGTGTTTTGATGGCAGTTACTGAAGTATTAATAGTAGTTACTGAAAAAATGTCAAATGTGCAGTTTATGAACTTTCAATCAATGCCACATTTCTGTGGTAGAAATGGGAGATATTCTGTTTTCATCTAAATTAGAAAATAAATGTCATCACTTTTTCCAGCGTGTTTTTCATTTGCTGACACAGAAAAACAGAAAAAAAATGTGCAGACTCAAACATGTCAATACAGAATGTACACTGAATATAAATGTAATCTTAGGTGTACCTAGGTATTTTACAATAACAACATACAATTATATCTAAACAGACTCTAGACTTAAATAAAAGAATATCAAAAAATCATCAACTAAGCTACTTAGTTTGCATATCGCCAGGTACTCTTTGCAGTTTTAGGTCGAGTTAATGTTTCTGAGCAGCACAGGTAACAGTCAGTACCTTTGCAGATGGGAGGCTTGCCTGACCACTTGTTATCTGGCCTGCATGTCCTGTGCTCGGATCCCCCGGCCAAAAAGAAGCCATCCTGGCACGTGTACATGAGAGTGTAGCCCAGCGTCGGCAGGTCAATGGCCCTCACATCCACATGATATGGCGTCTCGGGCTGTCGGCAGGCGTGTGCTGCACAGTAGGAGGAAGAATAGAAGAATGTGCAGGGAATAAGCCAGGGAAGGGCACAACAGGGCTTCCTGATCGACACACAGCCGGTTGACTCCCACACAAAGTCATACTTCATGGGCCATGGAGCCGCGCTATTGGAGGGAAAAAGTTCTGGAACATGCCTTAAGTGCTGCTACCTTACATAATATATGAACCGGGTCTTCACACCTCGCCGTTAGTCGACTCGTGTCTTCACGCTCTCGGGCTCAGACAGTGAAGGAGCTTTATATGAGTGAGGAGCCCCGAGGATTTCATGGAGCGGGCTGTCAAACTCGCCCACAGATTTACAACCCAAGAACAAACGGCTTAAACTTGACTAACTTTAGTACTTTCTGCTGAGGCCAGCAATCCTCACTTTTGTCCTTTCGGGAATCAGCCACTGCAAGCAACCATTTCCATCTGAAATGGGTCCTTATGTGTTTATTTCTTGTTGTTGAGTCCATATGTGGAGCTTTAGGACATAATCACTTGTAAAAGATATAAAAGGGCCTGAGCTCAAGTGCATGACACTACTCAAGTGCATGACACCAACTATAAACAATGGACTAAACTAAAGCAGAAAGTTGCATTAGCCATTGACCCAGCTACTGCCATCCTGTTTGTCTTTTCCTCTACTCTTTACTCAGAGATGCTTCTCAAATTCTATGAAGAAATGCAGTTACATGGACCAGCAAATGAAATGTATTCCAAAGTCAAAAATATCACAGACTGACCAAATAAAGCCATGCGTTTCACTAATTTTATGATGAGTAAGGATATTATTAGGCATAACACAAGGCAACATAAAATATGCTACAATTTAAAAAATTGAATGAACATTTAAATATGATCAATATTTGTGATAAAAGAAAAAAAGTTTAGTGTAAGTTATTGTTCCCAAGCAACCATGGACTGCTGACAGAAGAAAAAACTCCTATAACTGTATTTTTATTGACTTGTATTTGCTTTGTTAAATAATAAAAGCCATAATATTGCTGCATTTAGCTCAGGTATTTTCAGTTTAGAAATAGCTGTTGCACATCAAATTACCACTGCAACAACAAGTGTTTGACGTGATCAGGTTTCCAACATCAGTGCAAATAGCTCCCTACTCCCCATGCAGTACACTAGTCTGGCACCCAAACAGTGCATCATATTACATTCATATAACATTCACCTAGGCACAAGTCCATACTGGACAAATATTGCATGACTTGTGTGTAGAGACCAGAATTTACATGGCCCACTGTACAGGGAAGGAGCCATTTGAGATTCAATGCTGTCTTAACAATATTCATGTAAAGATATGAAGAAATTCTGTTACATTTTTTCATTTTCTTCATTTTGCACATTTAGAGGGAATCATATGTACTGGAATGCCTATTTAACCTATTAGCTGCTTTTCTAGCTAGATAGTCAGCCTAATTCTAGTTGATAAAACAACTAGCTTTTAATTTAGCTTATAGAAAACTTGGCTCTTCAATTACCATTTTATAAGGTAGAACTGTGACGTTTCTTACCAACACACTCAGGCTGCATGCCACTCCAGGTCAAATTTTCCAGGCACGTTCTGGTAGTTGAGCCTAGAATGTGATAATTCTTTTGACATTTGAAGAAAACTTTGCTCCCCACCTAAAGAACCATAAAACATAGAGAGCCATAAGAAACATCATACATACAAATAAAAACTTTGAACCATTCAAAACCACCCTTTACCTCAAATCCCTGAGCCTGCACTGGGCCCCCATACGCAGGGGTTCCGGGATCTTTACACGCGTTGTATGCTGGATCTGAAATTACATATTAAATGTTAATCAGCTTCCTAGAGTTACAAGACTGAAGTGATTAACGGGCCAAATGTTCACCACTACATCTGTAAGCTGATAATTACACACCGATACATGAGGGCTGGATCCCTGACCAGGAGCCGTCCTCCTGACACACTCGTCTTGGGGAACCCACCAGCAAGAAGGGCGAGCGGCAGTAGAATGCCACCTCCACCTTGTATGTAAACTGGTTTCCTTCTCTGTAGCCTTCTGCAGGCGTGCCTGGGTCTCCACACAGCACAGCTGTTCAGGGCACAAAGATACTTAGTGCATGAGAAAATGTAACAAACCAGTAGCTGCTGTCATGTTCATTTTGTATCTCTGCACTTTTTGGATTCATTTTTTACTGTCATAATAAATGTTACCATAAATATAGGCACTGTTAACCTATAATATATAATTAAAATTAGAAAATTATTTGCACATTTGTCTTATTTGGTTAAATCTGACACAAAGAAAGATTTTGTCACAGATATGTGAATCTAAATTAATTCATTACTTACGACTTAATCTAAATAAATTCATTACTTTTTTCTATTTTTCATCACCAACGTCTAGTGACGACAGTGGCTCTTGAAAAAATACTGCAATTTCTTTTAAAATCAGCATCTCTATGAGTATGAAACCCATTCCATGCCAGTGTCTGTTAAATTCCTCCACAAGCACCTGAATTACAATGTGACCAGCTGGATGGCAAAACACCAGAAGTGCATCAAAGGTAATTACTGCCATTTTGTTTAAGAGTGAACAACAGATTTATTGTCTTTTACATACTCAAGTTCTATAAACACTGCATCTCTCTTATGTTGATGTTTTGTCATGTCCTTTAAAATTGGGCTTTAAAGAACAATATATTTATTTGGAAATTAAGAGAAATATTGTCAGCGCTTCGATACTTGCACCTATAAGAGATAAAACCTGTAAACATTTTTTTAGAGTGCTCTCTGAATTTTCTCCGTACATGATGATGTAACACACTGATGTAAGGAAAAGTTTGGGTGCCAAGGTCAGACAACACATTTTGATTGATTTTCTGCATGAAAGGAAGTTAATGGCGCCTCTGCATTACTACACATTACGGCATTAACGACTGATTTTTTCAAGTCGACTAGTCGGTCAGCAACGCCGAAGTCGAGCCGAATAGCTGTTTGATGATTATCACACTCGCAACGGAAGAACACAGACGTCTAACATTGAGCAACTTTTATTAAAGTTCTCTGTAAAATTAACAGCCAACATAACACTTCGTGCTGTTTGTGTGTCTAGAGTGAATTATCTCCACACATGTGATGTGTGTCTGTCTTCTCTGCTGCGTCTCTCATCTTGTTGTGGTCTCGTGTTTAGATTCCCTTCGCAACCAACGGTGACGCCCCTTTTATGAAGGGACTATAATGACTGGTTAAACCAAAGAACTCGTGTCAGGGGGCGTCAACTCGTGCCTCTGTAGTCGACTTTTGTATTAATGTCCTACTACACAATTAGTTATTTACTGAAAGTGTAAAATGTGCATAGAATCTACTAGCATACATTCAATAACAATAAATATTACATTAAAAAATAGTCTGAGGTTGGTGAAGTCTGATGATGGTGAAACCATATCAATAACTTACTTTTAAAAACCTTTACTAAAATCACACATTTCTTGAAGTAGGTCAGGTTGATGTTGATGTTTTGTATGTGCAGCTGACTTTTTTGCCTTTTTTATCAAGGGTCAATGCTGTGGGAAAGAAGTGCACGCACGCACGCACTCAGTCACTAATTCATGAGAGTTAGCAGAAAGAGTCTTGTGCTGTCTCTCATGTTGTGCTGCACTTCTTTTAATGGAAGCTGCTTGTTACTGCTGTGGAAAATATTGCAGGTTTTGTCTACTGTTCACTCCCAAAGGCAGCAAACACCACCACATTCAGGGCTTGCAGCCCCCCCCCACACACACACACTTTTAACATGGATTTTTAATATTACTTCTGACACATTGTCAAAGACTTACAATCAAAACCTGCAGGCTCTGGCAACAGATTGAGGCCAATACACCTTGTATATCTTGTGGTACATGTAGACAGCGAGCGCTGGCTGAGGGATATGTTTGTGTGAAGTTGACACTAGTATTGAAAATGTCAAAATAGTTTTGTGACCTGTCATTCACACATTGTTGAAAAAGATCACAACTCTCCAAATACAAGCGAAGAGCCTCCTAATTAGGTCCAATAATACAAAACCTCTATATTGCATTAAAATCTTAGCAAAACACACAATAAAAGTAATTTGCCTATAAGCTTTCTTGCTAGTTACAAAACTTTGTCAAAATCCCATTGCTTGAAATTAAAGAAGAACTTAATGTTAAGAGGATGCCGTGTAAAAAAAAAAAATCAAAAAACATTTTCTTTCCAATATTGCGTGCTTGTAATAAAGACTAATTCATTATACTTACGGAGACACTGAGGGATTTCACCACGCCATGTCCCATTCCCCTCGCATGTGGCAATTCCAGGAGAGGATAGCTGATAGCCTTCAAAACAACTGTAGGCCACGCTGGAGCCCCACTGTAGATCGGAGCCCTCCACTTTTCCGTAGCGAATGGCCGGGGGCTGGCCGCACATGATGACTGCGGGCATAAATACATTAACATCATCACCACCACCGCCATTATCATCATGACCTAAAGACACAATCCTGAAAGCAAATTCAGACCTCCTCTCGATTCTGAGAGTGACGGGTCTAAATGGAAAAGCTCCGCTAACGTAAGGGCCTCTGAGCTATTTATTTGCCATTTTCTTCCTTGATCATTACGTTCCATTTGCAAAGAGGGAGGGTATGTGTGCTTTTGAATCAAAAGGGGATAGAAAGAGATGATTAACTGGAATTACTGCCCCAATCCACAGCTCACACAGAGCATGCACTGCATTCCTCATGCTGCACTAAAAAAATACAGAAAAAAGACTAATCCAGACCGGGTTCTAAGGGAAATGTATAGTATGCGCTGATTGCAGCTCCTGGCCGTCTGATATGATTTGAGGGTGACATCTGATAGCAGAGATCTTACATGTTTCACAGGTAACATCCCTTCAGTGTTTGTAAGTGAATAATCCCGCTTGCTGCAGAAAAAAGTGGGGGGAGGGGCGGGGCTGCAGTCAACTCAAAATCAACGAGACCAAAACATTAAAAGAGCTTTTGATGTAGGGATGCCAGCAACTCCAGTTTGCCACTGTGATATTTAGACTTTAAATGGTTCTCCTGGCACGTTTTTCTCCGCCTGAACAGCAGGAACGTAGATGATGCCGTTCATCGTTTACGACCAGTCACCACCTGCATTAAACATCTTAAAAATACAAAGAGTTTTATGTGGTATACAAAAATTGTTCGTTTCTGTCCCTACAGTCCATACAAGTCCCTATGGTCCATAAGTTAAGTAGAATTTTTAACAGTGGTGAAAAACATGCTATAAGCCATAACTATGAGTGGCAGTGTAATGTAGTTGAATTATGTACATCCCACACTTAGGTACAGTCAAGCCCAGAATTATTCATACCCCTGGCATAATTTTGAACATGTCACTTTTTGTTCAAATGTAACTAAGAGCTGAGAAATATTTTTCTGCACATTGATGCCTCTTGTACATCGTCTTATTATCTTCTGGGAGACGTCTATGTCATTTCCAATCAAGAAGAAACTTGCTGTTTGAATAAATAAGTCAAAATTTGCCAGGGGTCTGAATAATTCCAGGCTTGACAGTACATTTATTTATCTTCAGTATTTAACTGAAGATTAATTTTTAAGCAGCCGCAGAGATAAAACTCTGATATAAAGGACTGACCAGATGTGCCAATCTTATTTGGAATGAATGAGGTCTGATGGTGCAGCCATTAAACCACCACTGCCTGTTCTCTTCTCACTAAGGCTAATTTGGCCAATATTCACAAAGCATCCACAAGCAGCACTTAGAAAATGCAGCAGAGAAAAACGGCTGCATTAAGCTGTTAAATTGCTGTGTTTGTCAAAAACAGCTTTATCTAGAAGAAGTGTGCAACACACACATGCGGAGGGCTACGTGAGACAGCTCTGTGGTTATCATTTCTAATGCAGGACTTGATTGCCATGGCAACACACAGCTGTACGCTCCCACATTATCCCTCCTTGTTGCCATGATAAATCCTCTGTTTCCATTTCTCTGTTCTGTGAGTCTCAGTAATATTACGTCGCTGATGATGATTTGTTTTTTTTTTCTCCATACCTCTGCAACCCGGTTTGGTCTGGTTCCAAGAGCCGTCTTTAGAACAGCGGAGAGTGTCCAGGCCCGGAGGGTCCATAATGTAGCCGGGGTTACAACGATAGCGAACAGTCTTGTTGAAGGTGAACTCATTCCCCATATATATTCCGTTGGCAACAGGGCCAGGATCTCCACAGCTGATTACTGAAAGAAAAAAAAAGACGTTTCATTGGTAGAGGTAAAGGTAGAACCTGACCAGAAAAAAAAAATAATAATTTTTTTTTAAAAAGCATGGCAGCCACAGGAGCGGCACATAAATACTATCCTTTCATTGCAGTAACTTAAACAGTTTAACCATATACAAATAATTATGGAAATATGTATTAAGAAATATGTCAGAGGTCACTTTGATTAGGAAAAAAAACATTTTACATGTGTGTACTGTACTCCCAAAGCAGATGTGTTTCCAATTATTACCCTGCAAGCTGTCTAACTGAACAGTTTTGTTTTAGAATGATGTAGATTTTTATTTCAGAACAGTGTTTGTTTCCTTTAACTGAAATATGTACAAAAATAATAAAAACAGAATGTGTGCTAGTAATTCATCCATAGAGGCCTAGACTTATCAGCATTTAATATCCTTTACTATTGTCACAGATGACGGACAAAACCCATAACAAAACAAACCAAAAAACAGTGACCCCTAACGGCCACTGGCCAAGCCGTGACAACTATCCTTTAACTATAGATTCTGCTCACAAATCCAGTGTTTTGTAACTACAGTAACTAGCTATTTATTTGTTTATCTATCTATTTATTTATTGTTCATTCATTCATTAATGCATTCATTCATTCCCAAAGATCACACTGTAAGGGAACTGTAAGGGAACACTAGTACTAGTAGATTTCACTATCTACAACATAAAATACATTGTTTGCTCTTCAACACGCCAAACCGATACAAAAACAGCAATCAAATAAAGTGTTTCACTGAAAGTTAGAGGCAACTGGCTATTTAGCACAACGAGTCGTGAATAATCACTTAGTATAGCATTTAACTGGCAGTAAGACAACATCAAATAACAGACCTGACTGCTCGTTTGGAAGATAAATTAATACATTTCAGTCTTGGCTGATATATCTATAATTGCTTCACTCAAAAACAATGTACTAACAGCACACTTTGATGCACTGGGTACCTGGATACAACATGTCATGCTTGCATATATATGCTACAGATTTGTTTTGCAATTTCTGTTGTGTTTCTTTAGAAATAAATGTTAATCTTGAATTTTTAAATTGAAGGTACATATTTAAACATGTTTATACAACAAAATAAAGAATGCAAAATACTGTCCATAAGCCTGAAAATATAATTGTTTAAAATGGCAGCCTGTAGTGTGTGGTTACCAGGCAGTAGCACGTTTGGGTTCATGTTCATACCTCATGGTAAGTCATTCTGTGTCCTAAACTCCCTCAATAGATCTGCATCATACTGATGAAGGTTTGAGCATTAAGAAAACATTCCTTTGACAGTGATTTTGGTGGAAACACATCCTATCCTAAGTCACTTGCTAATCCTAACACAGTTGTAAAATCATAAAAACACAACTAAGCCACAGAAAAATGAAAAAGAAAACTCCCTGAGTCATACGCGTTACTGTGTATTCTTCTGCCACGCTCAACCAAGCTATGTTTTCCAGTCTGTAATTACGACACTTACTGCGTAAGCCGAGTGAGAGTTTGAACAAGTGTTGTAAATTCGAAATGTAAAGACTGTTGTAACCCAAAGACCCCCTGTATACACTATATGGAAAATGTATGTACAGATGAAATGTTCATTAGATCTTTTGTCAAAGCATTCCATCCAAAAAAAAGACCACCACTCTGACCTGTGCAGTCTGGGGCCGAGCCGGTCCAGGTGCCATTGGTGGTGCAGTGGCGGGTGGTGAGGCCAGACGTTTTATAACCCTCCCAGCAGGCATACGTTACTGAACTGGAAAAGAGCATGCCGTCGCTGAAGACAATTCTGGCAAAAGCTGGAGTTCCCGGATTTCCGCAGGAAACAGCTGGGGAAAGCAATGAAAGCGGGATGTGAGAAGACAGTGCTTAATATTACCATCACACAGGAGCAGGGGAGCAGTGGAAAACAAGCCATCCTGCTAAGGGCTGGCACAATTATGCAAAAAAATTCATATTACCCTTAGAACATTGTCGTTTTTCAACTTTTTTCAACAGTGCAGCAGAAACCTATTGGGGATTTTTTTCCTACTTATCCTTGTACAACAACCGTCAGAATATTACAGGGTTAATTAAGCACTTCAGTCTTTCCCTTAGAATGCCTGTCGTTCAAGGATACTGTAACACAGCGCGATGGATATTAGGAGGCAAGTCTCTGATATTTCAATCCTATTTCTTGGGTGTACCATAAAGTGGCCCCAGCCAGTGACCTTGTGGGATGTGCACCACTGCTACAGCTCATCCGGCTGCCTTCAAAATTCTTTAAATCTTTTCATGTTGCTACAGTCCTTCAGATGGCAAAGAGGACTGTTAAATCTTACAAAAAATCCTGTTTAAATGGTCACATCATGAACCCTCAACCCCATCAAAAGCCTATACTTTTTAAAGGGAGTGAGACAGGTCAAGTATCTGATAAAATAAGGCCATTAAAATCAAATACATTAAGATTTAGTCTAATTAGAGACTGTTCAAGAGTAGTTTGCAGTGGCATTTTGGCCGGAGCTATAATTAAGCACATTAGATCTCCAAGCCTATTACAGCCGAACCCTCAAACAGGGCTGAAGTGTGTATCCAAGCTGAACTTTGGGCACACACACTTGCAGGCTTATGATTATTAATAATGCGTCAAATTCAAATAAAAATATTATAATTTTTAAGATATTAATGCTCAGATTGTTTTTTCGAGCACCACTGAAGGAAAGAAAACCATCAGGATCTCACAAATGTGTGTAGAATATCTCTAGTTTTATGTTTATAAACTAAAATTAAAATGTTGCTCTAATAAACTGCACAAATTTGATTATTCAGTTACTATCAATAAACAATGACTTAAATTAAAATGTTCATAACTAGCCTAAACAAACAGACACTTTACAACAACAAACATATCCTGTGTATTGAACAAATGATTTCTGTCAAAGTTAAATCACATGCTTGTAATTGCAGCGGCACCATTAACATAATTCCAAGGGCACTTAAGAATTAATACTTAAGTCTTAATTCTTAACTACTTAAAACTATATAACCTAATAAGCATTATCATCGCTGCAATCAGTTCTGTATCATTTCACTTCTGTGGTCAGACTTAACTCCTGTAACTAGTCACTATAAACATCGCCACTTTAATCAACGGAGAAAAACGGTTCAATAAAGAGTTAATGAGATCTCAGTGGAAGGTGCAGCAGGGGTGCTGCTATGAGCAGATATATTTCCTCTGAGTCATTTTTTTTTTCGAAGCGGCAGCAGGTTAGTTTCCCCCCTGTGCCCTAGAATTTACATTTAGTACCTGGCCAATGTTATTTGTATCCCCAGGATAGTGCAACAGCCCCTACCTGTATTCCTTCCCATGCTTATCCATCTCTACTGCCTTAAAACAGCCGTTAAAGCCCTTTACTCAATTATAAATGGCCTCTAAATAATGCATCTTATTGATCTTGTGTACCCAATCCATGGGCTTATTGTATTCGGTCTGGCAGTGAAAACAAACAAAGGAATAAATCAGCGCTGAGACGAGAGGAGGTGCTGCTGGACAGATTTGTTTTTAATACAGACTACATTCAGACCGCATGCTCGCATCCGCTCCACGTGCTTGTTAGCACCGTGTTACACTTGACAAATAACACTTAGTAAGGGACATTTTTCTTAAGCATGCTTAGGATGTTGTTGTCATGGTTCTATACTCACTGTTACTAAAGAAATACACAAGTACAATGCTTTGAATTTGCATTCATAGTACAGTGTATGAAGTAAAATACAGTGTATTATTTTTGGTTTGCCTATTTCTAAGAAAAAGGGCATTTTTGCTTTGTAAAGCATGGCATAGTCTATGACATTTATTGTGAAAATAATCCCAAACATCCAGCAGCCTAATTATTGGTGTTTGTGTGATAATGTGCACTTCTTAGAGCATCCTTTCACAAACCCTCATTAGTTTAATGCATCATTAAATTCTGCAAAAAATATGAGGCCTTTGTGTATCCTCTCCACTTGTGTCATTTAATTTACAAGCAACTGCTGAATTTTACAGCTTTGGGCATAAAAAATCCACTTTAAAGTAGATACAGAAACCAATACTAGATAAAGGATAATTACAGGTCTACATTAGGACTTATGTGTGTGAATTCAAGCTTGGTTGGAAGCTGTAGGTCTGACTCAAAAACAAAGACAGCCCGTAATGATTTACTGTGCTTTCTTTACCCATGTTTCCTGACTCTAGAGCTGAGTGTGGACCCTGCTGTTAGCCGGGAGGCAGTGGCATTTGCCAGTTCTGAACGAATTAAGCACAAAAACGCAAAGCAATTCTAGTGGTATAAGCCCAATGTGTGTGTATGGAGTTGTATGTGCATCCTTCTTTCCTCCCAGCCAGCCATCTGTGACCCTTACCCTCACACACAGGCTGGGTGCCACTCCACGAGCCGTTCTGCAGACAGGTGCGCTCTGATGACCCGAGCAGTATGTATCCCGCCTCGCAAGTGAAGCGCAAGAGGCTCCTCACCCGGAACTCTTCACCTAGACGGGAGCCATGAGGAGGGATGCCAGGGTCTCCGCAAAAACCTGGACTGCCACCTGGGAATTAGTTCAACAAAGACAGAACTCGCACACGGACATTTATGTAGAAATGATGATGTACACACTTATAGGTTTAGGGACAGTTTTACTTGATTTTCAATTACTTTTCATCACAATGTCTTTTTTTTACTTGCTTCCTTGTCCAAGCCTATATTCAAAAACCATACTGCATGGTCAAAAGTGTCGACATCCCTCTTTCAGTTACATTTTTTGCTAAAAGGTATAAATCAAGCACATATCCATGCTCTCCATAAACCTGGATGTAATCATGTTTCTGATGTAATCATGTTTCTGATGGATGAATCTGGTAAAGTTTGGTGGTAGAGGAATAATAGTCAGCTATTTTTAGGGGACTGCAAAAGTTTGAGGGAGGTCCTTTCCTCTCCCAGTCTTAAAGATGTGGTGAGAAGTTTGGTGAGGAGGAACTACAGTGCCTGCACAGAGATCTGACCTCAACCCGGTTCAACACCACTGAGATGAACTGAAATGCTGTGAGCCAGGCCTTTTTGTCTGGCTCACAAAAGCTTTTTTGATTGAATGTGCACAAATTCCAACAGACAGACTCCAAAATCTTATGTAAAGCCTTTTCAGAAGAGTGGAGGCTCTTACAGCTGCAAAATGATGTTGCCCATGGTTTTGACTCAGTGAAAGAGGTTTAGAACAGCAAATTCTATTCAATCAATGATGAATTTGACGGGTAGCTTCTATGCATTTTAATGCTCAATAATACATAACAAAAAAATGTATTATATTTTTGCCATGTTTTTTGCCACTGGCTGACAAAGAAAAAATGATAACACTTAAATCTGTGAATGTAAATGTAGCTTTTAACATAAAATAACAGAATTGTATAATTACATTTGAAAAGTATTTCAAAACAACAGTGATTTTGATTGAAAGTTTGAAAGGTTTTTTGAAGCTCCTGAAGTAACTTGAAAGGTTTTTGTGCTCATATCACCACATGGGGATACAAGGTATGGCATTATTCTCAGGATAGAATATATTCTTAGCAAAGAAAATATGTTCATTTGTATTCAGAACAAAAAAACTACATGTCCCTATACATGCAACTTCAGAACAACGATTAAATATGTAGGAATACATTCTCAAAGAGGTATTTATACTTTGCTGCAATACATGTAGGTTGGGGATGCCCATATCGGCCGCTGGAGATTTACCTACAGCAGAGCTCCGTTCAAAAATTCATATGCACCTGGATCTAATACTCAGGGACTTTGCCATCTGATGAATTAGATCAAGTGTGACAGATTTGGGTTGGACCTACAATCTGCATTAGAGTAGATCACCAGGGGCAGCACTGGGAATCTGCACTGTAGATCATTAACACCTGAAATACTGCTGACTTCTCAGATTTCAACAATAGCTATTGTTTCAAGCTCACAGGCCCATGAGTGACACATTTGGGACTAAACTCCTGATCATCATCTGTGTTCTTATGGATTGGGCAGATGGTATCCCTGTTTTTCTCTGCAGTCGTAAGAAATTTCCGGGATCAATAAAGTCTTCATTTTTTCTGAAAACTTCTTATAACCTTTGGGTGATTAAAGACTTAAAGGTGTATAACATTAAATGGGTTACGCTATGTACTGTATGTTATGTAACTGTTCATTTTGATGCACAGTTTCCATATACAGATTGTATAGACTGGGGTGTGAACAGTACATTTTAAAACAAAACATAAAGAAAGAAAATGTGTTTTTCCATAATAGAGGCCCCATAAATTGTCTGGTTAAATGAGAAACCCTGCTTTGTGAAACAATCCAGTGGTCTCTGATTGCCAACATACCAGAACAGTAGGGCGGCGAGCCACTCCAGCGTCCATCCTCCTGGCACTGGCGCGTAGCGTTTCCCACCGGTGTCCGGCCCTGACTGCAGGAGTAGTGCACCACTGCCCCATTACTGAACTTCCTGCCCGACATAACAGCAAAAGGAGGTGTCCCCGGATCACCACAGGATATGACTGCAGGGTAATAAGGAAAGAAAGGAGAGATGGAAAGAAGGGGATAGAGGAAAATGATAAACAGAAAACCTTAGAGGTTTTACTAAATAATGTATCTGCACTGTGCACATTAACAAACACAAGAAACAATTAAACATCAATTTTGATTTAATTTTAATTTTAAAACAATCAAAAAAATCCACACAGTGGACTAACACTATGAAGCCATGCAGCACCAGCCTCTAGCAATCAGGTTTCCAGCATTTGTTGCTGCACAATTTATCAATATTGCACAATATTGTCAGAACATACTGAAAAATATTTCATATATTAAGCAAAAATAAGAGCATGTACTTATGGAATTATGATGGAATCTTCACTACTTGCACTACTTTATTAGGCATATATACTAGCTTCATATTATCAGCAGTTCTTAAAAACTAAGGCAAAGCTGTTCAGTTCAATACTTGCACCTATACAAAATAAAACATGAGAAACTGAACATTTTTGCAGTGGTCTCTTATTTAATTCCAAAGTATATTATTTTTTATTACTTATAAAAAATAATGACTAAACACAGTGATAATAATAGTCAGTAAAATATAATATAAATATAATATAATAGACATTAAAATAGTAATAATAATAGTCTTTTATTTACTCTATTTGACTTGCTTGCTTGATTCTGTCTGTTTTAATGTGAATTCTTTGTTATTTGTCTAACCAGACTAGTGCTGATTCTCATTTTATATTTTAAACACAGTCTTCACTCAGTGTCAGGTAATCTCCCGAATCGTGCCGCTTCAGTTCTGTTTTGATGGCTGCATCCACCTAGAGGAGAACGTGGCAAAGGACAGGTGGTGGCGGAGGCGTTACTCACGAAGGCACTTAGGAAGCGATCTGTCCCACAAGCCATTTGACTGACAGGTGAGCACAGACGAGCCGAACAGATAGAAGCCCCTCTTGCAGTGATACATCACACTGTGTGTGTAGCTGAAACTCTCGGGATAGCGCTGCGGAGAATGACGAACGGCGTTCTCCACGAAGCCCGGATCCGAGCAGTTTACCACTACCAGGAGAAACGAAAGTGGGGGTGAGGGAGGGAAAGGGGGCACAAACAAAGAAGATGCTTACCGTCTGGAAGGGAAAAAAAAGACAGCAATTTCAATCAACCCCAATCTTGACTTGGTTTTTAGATGAGCTCTGTTTTTTTAGCTCTCCATCTCTCACTTCTCCTTGCATCTCTCAGCCGCGCACAACACACTCTTAGTTTCTTTAGCAAATTCTCACAGACATGCACTTTCACATGTATGGGAGAAACACATTTGATGTAATGTAGAAGCACTTTACAAACTATCTCTGCCTTTGATACATTTTCTCAGCTACTCTGTGTTATTTTATGTGCTTGATTTTATGCATGGAAAAATCTTACAGCTAAAGAGTCTGCAAGCGTAAAGCCTTAAATGCAAATAAATACAAGTCAATACGGTGTCAGAACGAAGAAGAAGTAAAGCGTGTACAGCTGGCTGAATTGTCAGATATAACTACAATTAAAACACGCACAGCTGGCCCTCTACGTAATTTTGCTGACAGCATCAGATTTAAGGCATGGCAGAGGAGAAGACTTTCTTTCTTTGAACTTTTTTTTCAAACAAAGTTCCTAATCATACAATGTCAGTACGAAGGCAAACACACACTTTAGTCATGCATTCTTTTTGATCTGTGCCTCACGTGGACAACTGTATTAGAGCATCTGGGTGTGTTTGGATGGTGGGCACTGACTGCTCTCAGCTGAGAGGACGTGAGCTGAGAGATACTCATGGCAGGCCACTGAACTGACATAAGAGACGGACAAAGTGTGACACTTTTGACTACAGCATGTAAAAAAGTGAAGGCATACCTTAGTACTGCCTCAGTAATAAGAGTGAGACGTGTAATTAGACTGATGAAATTACAAGTAGCGTGCTAACTACAGGATTTTAGATCAATTATTTCTCACTAATAGTTCACTGAAAGAAGTGGAGGCTTTTTCTTAATTTCAGTGACTTTTAATACCTCCATTTAGATAATAACTCATGTCAAGTTTTTGCTAAATTGGACCTTAAATTGTGGCACTGAATGTTGGCAGCTTTCAGCCCCTGCTGTACTTCACAGGTAGGAGAGAATACGCCAATTTCACAAGATGATCCGTGTTTTTGCAGAACGGAAAAGGCGTGCTCGGAGTGAGAGTGGTTCAAAAGAGGCGAGGAAAGTTTTTTTATTCCTTTTCCAAAAATTAAAGTCTTGAAAAGCTGTATAATTAGCAGCTCAATGTTTCAGCAGCAGCATTTTAGGGTGTCTGTAGAACAGAAGTAATAAAGTTTTCACTGGAGCTGACAGATTAATATTAATATTTAATATGTGCATTCATTCCAATAAAAAAGGCAAAATATTACGGGATTAAAAGTCAAGAGCTTCAGGAATAAGTTCATAATATTATGAGAAAAGTCGAAGGCAGAAGACGCAATTCTATGAGAGCGGAATGATAATATTACAAAAACAAGGGTGGAATATTTCCACCGTAATTGGCACTTTGACTATCTCAGCACTGAATGTGCCTCTTGGCATAACAAAGAGTTCCAAAGAGGCTTGGGATTTGATAGGAATGACAACAACAAATGGAGTTATTTCATTCAAATTCACACATTTCTCTGGACTGAATCCAGCTGCAGAGTCGTTCACACTGGGTGGAGCATCTGCCCGGCAGTGCCAAAGAGTCGCATTTGGTGCCAAGTGCAACCGTCAACCCTTTCATCTAGGAAGTAAGATAACTTCACAGCAAAAACCCCCAGACAAGGTTTCAGTTTCGCAATCCCTGGCTGATGTTTAGTTTTACGTGTGCTGTCGAGTGTACCTTGCTGCATGTTGCATTGGTTCCACAGAGTTTTCAGGGACAACAAGACATATCTCATCACACCAGGTAGGTAGATACGTCCCTGTTTGTTGTCACGACCTGAATTCATCTGACGACCATCTATAATTTCCTACACACCTATCTGTTGTAATTAAGCGTTGTGGCAGTGATTAGTCCTACTTCATGTCAGAATGTTTGTCGCGGGTGCATTTTGAATTTCGTAACATGTTCTTCATCACAAAATTACATTTGTAAATTGCTTATTGTTATGCGACTGCAGCTTGGGCTTGATCGCAGACAGCACCCCTGTCTCTGTCTCTGTCAAACAAGCTACTGTGGTCAGTGAGAAAATGTTCTAGCTAGTGTCGGTCTTTGGTACTCCAGAGAAGTAATGAAGCTTCTTACCCTTGCAAACAGGTAGAGGGTTACTCCACTGGCCGTTCATTCGGCACTGGGCCCGCGCTATGCCATGCAGGATGTAGCCCGTGTTGCAGGAGAAGTTTACCACATCATTCAGATTAAATTCGCTCCCATTTGTGCGCCCATTCGTTGGGTTTCCAGGATGGCCGCAGGTAATGGCTGTGAAAAAAGGACAAAATTATCGGACGCCAGTCAGACGGTAAGAGATAAGGCAAGATAAACATGGACAGTACAAAGTTAAGAGCAGCAAAAACAATAGAATAAAAACTATACAAAAGTATAATATAAAAAAGGACAAAAAGAACACTATACAAATAATAGAAAATATAAATTTGCATTTGCATGTGTAAGTATATATATATTAGGCATGCAACGGTACACGGTAAAATACCGGACCGTTCGGTACACGCTGCACGGTTCGGTACACCCTTGTGTACCGCGGTAGTTCAGTTTTGCTCTTCCTTTTGTAAATGGCTCTCAATGCTTACCAGGCTACTGTTAGGGGCCGTTCACATATCGCGCCTAAAACGCGTGGAAAACGCGAGGCGCGTCGCTTTCTCCTTCTTTCCAAAAGCGC
>JBBPDB010000146.1:7100386-7114102 GCA_037974465.1 Brachypetersius altus
GATTCATGTTTGTGGCTGTAATGTGACAAAATGTGGAAAAGTTCAAGGGGGCCGAATACTTTTGCAAGCCACTGTAGGCCTCCATTAGTGGCATTAAGCTTATCCAACAATGTCTTGAATAAGTGATGCTGACTTTCCCAGCCAAGGCCTGCTAATACATTTACGTAGTCAGGAAAATGAGGAATAGTATGCCAATGTAGTGTAAAATGAATCGTTGAACCAGTAGTTTGTTCAAATGTAGCAATCTGGAAATCCATTCTGACAAAAACAATAAGCTAAGTCAGTTATATCCAGGGATTCATCCAGGGAACTGTAGTGAAAATATTCAAAGAGTGACAAGTCCTTCAACACTTGTCGATCCATGTCCTCTGACAGTGACTTGACCCTCCTTGTCACTGTTGCAGGGCCAAGCAGTTCACAGCAGAGTGTGATTTTCTCTGCAGTAATGACAATTGCTTCCTTGAATAAATTGCCATCTGTAGAAGACTTCTGATGCTTCAATAGCAGCCTCATTTTGAACAGCAGGTTTTGTGAAAAGTGATTGCTGGGCTTTCAACTCTGATCTCAGCTTGTTAACTTTCCAAGCACAGGCTGGGGTCTTTGGTGGGTTACTGTTGTTGAACTTCACGTGGTTGGCTGCTCCATATCTGTGTACTCATTATTCTGTTACTTTCTGGAGCTACAGTCGCAAATGACAGGCCAGTGACTGTGGCTTTCAACCATTTAAACTAGGCATGTGCAATAAGACCAGTTTTAACATTAAAGCATTTACAAAAGTGATTTCATAGAGTGTCTCAATGCACTTGATAACCTGTAATGTGACCTTACTTTTTAGGGTAATAGGAGGGTTCTGTAGAACTATATGGCAAACAGAAAGAGTTCTGTAGAACTATATGGCAAACAGAAAGGGTTCTGTAGAACTATATGGCAAAACTATATCTGACTGCATATTTCATTATTCAGATATACAAAATAAGTTTTTGGGTTAAAGTGGTAGGATTCATGATTATCTAAAATAAGGAATCACAGACTACTCCTTCATATGAGAAAAACTTAACTTAAACTTGCCTTAACACAGGAGCTAATGCTACAGCTAACGCCAAAGCAAGTCGGTATTGGTGCCGATGAGAACTCATTGTTTTCTAGACAGGATATTTTCTCTTCAGAGGATTATGTGCCAATAAGCTCACTGAGATAATATTGAGAGTGGAAGACTCTTTGTTTGTTTCTGGTCCCAACTGGTATCATTTGGGTATACAGACGAATTACATTTACCTTAGACTAACAATAAATACAGGTGGATTGCAAGAGGAATTCTAATTAACTTCTGCTTTATTCAATTGTTGAGATGTGCATAAAGTCATCCAGAGTGGTTTGAGGTGAAATGGGTCATTGCAGAGAAATTTCTTTACACGGCTGGTGATGGTAACCAAGGGTCACAATGTCGATGCAAACAAATGTCTATTTTGTATTTTAATGATCAGCACCCCTAAATATGTCTCCCAATTTTTAATGTTATGTTAATGATAAAATAGTGGTAAATAAAAAAAAAACAACTTTTGTCCTACGTGTACATCTAAAACTACCATAATATAATATATTACAGTCATGTACTGTATTTATCATTTCATGATACTTCATGTTACTTTCTGCAGGCAGATTGTGGACGCCTGATTCCTATTACCGCTACAGTGAATAATTCTGACTTCTCAGATTCCTCTGGAATGACTCTGATTTACATCTTAACAACTTAAAAGGAGTTCCCCCTATAGCACTATAAAAAATAGTTTTATTGGGGAAATGTACATACAACATTTGCATTATGATAAATAAATCATGATACAGCCTAACGATTACATTACCACTAACAAATAATTGAACATTGCGACCTACAATGGTTAAGTTTTCATATCCTGGTGCCCATAAAGCTCCCTTTGTTTGAATATGGTAATGCTACTGACTCCTGCATTGGAATATAAGTCCCTCACCCCCTTGACCTTTTTGGCGGAGTTTTAGAATGTTCCTGGTGTTGAACTCCCTGAGTGTGTTTTTAAAAGCTTAGTGGCACGGAAATGTCTGAAGTTCTACTCTTACCTAGACATTTAGTGTCCACTCCACTCCAAAGGCCATTAGCCTGACACTCCCTCACATGAGAGCCCACTAACGTGTAGCCCGTGTTACACATGAAGATTGTTGTGGCGCCAAAGGTGGTCAGGGTGCCCATCTTCTTGCCATTGGGAGGTGAGGGCAGCTCCCCGCAGGAGATAACTGCAAAGAACACAGGAAACTCAAATCCACAGTTTCAAACATCTCATGCTTAACACTTAGAGATGATCCTAAATGCTATTCTTGTCCACCGTGACAACTGCCTACACAGAGAAAAGATAGGCGTGAAGGAAGGCTGTCTTTTTTACATCTTGAAAATAGAAAATCCTCCATTTAAAAAAAAAATCTTTTGCCTTGCCATTAAATGTAATTAGCACAAAGCCCAGCTGTGTGATTTTCTTAGAAATGGCGAAAAAAAAACCTCTTCCAATTTACTTTATCAGGGAAGAAGTGCTGGCTCTGCTCTGCAGTCCGATCACGCTTGAACCCAGGTGAATCAGCAGCTACTGTTTATCTGAACTCCAGCTGAACTCGGTGTGCAGCACTTTTAGGCTCAAACAGTGTAATACACTCACACACACTTTTGTCAGACAACAAAGGTAGTGGCCATGCACAGATTCCTCATTGACTTCTTGTGATCTTGTGATCAAAAAGACATCCAGAAGCTCAGAAACAAAGTCCGGATTTCTGTCAAACTCCCATTCTAGAGTGGGTAAACACATTGCAAAATGAAAGCTTTTTCTTATTAGAATATTTACATTCGCTCCCTGACCTCTAATTAGATAAAGCACATTCTGGCTGACAGCATAATCATCAGAGTGCTGTTTACCCTGTCTGTCTAAGAGGCAGAAACAGAAGTGTGGTCGGAATAGCTAGCTGGTGTGGCCCAGGCCCCCATCTTATGCCTGCATACCAAATCCAAGGGATTAAGCTTGGATCAGTGCAGAAATAAAGCAGGCATGGTATGGAGAGGGGCCGGATTTCCGACATATTAACTATCCTAATGAATTAGATTCATAAACACACAATGGAGGCATTCAGTAATTAGCGCGGATGAAATCTAGTCTTAAAGAAACATCAAAATCCTTGCTGGCAAATTAGTCAAACAATATGGTATTTTCTTTTTTTCCCAGCTTTCAATAAATTAAAGCATGGAAGGTAATGTGTGTTAACTGCATGTGTGTGTGTGTTTTAAAACATAAAGTAATGTCAGGCACAAAATGAAACCTTACAAAAAAGGAGATACAAGTGACTGTGCCATAATTTATTCAGTAATAATGAATAAACAAATATCCTTGAATGCCTTATGACTCCAAAGCTTATATTTGGCACATAAATGTGATAAGGTATAAAACTGTGTGTGTGTGTGTGTGTGTTTGCATAAGAGCTTTCTTTGGCGTGAGCTTACTCTTGCAGGTTGACTTCTCCTCCAGACCTCCCCAGGTTTCATTGGCCAAGCACTTGACAGTCCTCCGGCCCTCCAGGTAGAAGCCAGGAGAGCAGCTTAGCATTATCTGCGTCCCGAACTTGTAGACCGAGCCCGAGATTAGACGCCACACCATGTGTTCCGAAAGCATGCTCTCGATGTTAGGGCACTCGACCGCTGAGGGACACAAAGCCAAGAAAGTATTAATGGAAAAAGCCTGCGTGAAGTTCAGTCAGGAGACCTGGGTCGGGTAAAATAACATAAGTACACTTAATTCTCCAGGAGACTGACGCACAGTTAGCTATCTTTAGATTCCTTTTAAAGCACCACAACTTATTGAGTCATTCTGCTGCAATTTAGTTGTTGAGCTGAATTTGAGACGCACCATTGCATTAAAGCTTAAGCCGACACTGTAGCATACCCCCTTTATATAAAGTATTGTTATTGTACACTATATAATTTGGAGGGGATAGACTAGACTAGACTAATTACATCCTCTGCAGAGAGCACATTTTAAATTACAATTAGTCTGCACTGATTTTTCAAAAACATGAATTTTGGCCTGTGTCAAGGTTATGATACATTTCATATATTTTTTACTTTTCTTTTAGAAAACCAACAAAATTTGACCAGGTGTCAAACACTCGCACATGACTGCATAGAGTAACACATGTGAAGTCAGTGTATTTTTTTCAGGGGGGTCTTGCACATTTTCAGTACCATGTCCAGATCATAGTCACAATTTAAAGACAGAAACCTGTGAGTTCATGCTCGTCTTGTATTCTTCTTGTGCTCTGAGAAGAATATTTTGCCGCAGTCTAATAAGAGATAATACAAGCAAATATGCATGGAGCCTTTTCAAAAGTGATAAAAAAAAACAATAGAATAAAACTACTTTTTGACACCATCTGGCTACTCTTCCATTTGTGAGTCTAAACATCACAGAAGTTGCATCTCATTTTCCTCAAGCGTCAATTGTAATGAACATCTCTCTGCTGACCTGGGGATGCATAAAACGTGGCCATTATGCTGAAGGCACCACAGGCATATATTAGCCCCGGACTGCTTCAGGGGCCACTGGTAATTTAGGTCAGAACACAGGGAGGGGGAGGACATGTCACATCATAGCATTTCTCTCGTTTGAGCGCCAAACCGTGAGAAAAAAAGTCATTATTGTTCATTTGGCCAATTACCTGCCCTACATTGTTCTCAGAGGGGGATATGAGTGCTGGCTGCACCAGGCTCAATTAAAGCAACGGACATTTGAACATGCTGTTGGCATGGAAACGGGAAAAGTAGGGAGTGGCTCACGTAAACAGCGAGGAGGATGGGCTGCGTTGCTCCAAGTTCCGTCTTCCAGACACACAGCGAACAGCAGGGAGGCGCTGTCCACCTGGTAGCCCTCGTCACACTGGTACTGCACCTTGCTGCCCACAGTGTACTGCAGGCCATGGAAGGAGCCATTGGATGGACTTTCTGGAACACCGCACGAGATAGCTGCCAATGGAAACACAGTTAATTAGGGTGTCCAACTTATACACACACAGACATACACAAACACGTGTCTCCGCTTAGTTCAGTGTTAGCTAGCTGTTAGCCATCCATTTAGGGCTATTTTATTCTAAGAAAAAAACCCATAATGATAAAAAAAAAAAACTGTGAAAGGTAACACTGAAATGGCCATCAAAGGGGTAACTTCTATTACCACCAGGAAACCAGCTACCCTGTTTGTAGTACAGAGCATGTACTTATTACATATATTTAAGATCAAATCTATACATTTCTATTATTATAATTAATAACACACTGGTTAATAATTAATGTTGTTCCGTCTCCTTAGTCTGGCTCTTCTCCTCTGAAGAATCAGCACAACAGCCAGAATGCTCTTTTATCACTCCAGATACACGGATGTTACTCATTTTTGTCTAGTACCTTGCAGGAATAAAAAAGTTACACAAAATCCAGGTTTAATCACAGTTTTCCCAGCTGTTGGCTTGTGGATATTTAACAAAATTACTACCGCCACCCCAAGGCTGTATTAGAAACCATGAATAATGAGTAGTGAACACACATTCTGCAGTCATTCTGTTTAATGGATTCCATTTATAACATTCTGAAAATATACCCCGAGTGTTAACTAAACTCAGGTTAAATCAGCTGGACATGGAGTAAGCTGTTGCACAATACAGAGAAAACTCCCAACGTTCCCCAGCTTTGCAAGGAACATTTTTCCTAAGAAGTCTGTTCTTTGCATTTTCAGAAACACCCTAAGCTACAAAGCTGTAAGGATGAGGACTAGCACATGCTTCCTCCAAGACATGTGAACTCCTCCTTACCTCTTTAAAATGCTGTTAAAACATCATCAATGGGCAGCTAACCATAAGGAGAGCACCAACGGCCAATTCTGTTACATCAATTAATGTGCACAGGCTAGCATCATGCTGAGCGATGATGGTACTGGTACAGTCATCCTTTTGCTAGCGTATGTTCTTATTCATTTGTTTATTTTTACCAAACCTAAATGAATCATTCTATCAGAAACATGAGTTTCTGGCACTAATATTAGGTTAATAAGTATAGGCATTTTTAGTGGGGGCTGGGGCACACTGGCCTACGTCTCGCCCGGGGAGGGTGGTGTTGTAGCTGATGAGGTGACGATGTGCACATGCAAAGTCCCAATCATTGTCCTGAATGGGTCAGGGGTGCGCGTGCAGTTCTACATCTCGATCGTTGCCCGTGGAGGTGGGGTGGGGGGTTGGGGGGTATTGGGAGTGGCATTGAGGTGTGAGCTGTTGGAGGGGTGTGTGCACATCTCAGCTTTTGTCCGGGAGACAATAAGTGGGGGGACAAAACAAATGTTTTTGGACCCGTGATACCCACTTAACCTCATTCTCATACTCATTCCTAGTTTAAACACAACAACTTCTGTTCGCATCCCAAAACAAATACAAACAATGGGTCCCTCATCACCTCCAGTCATTCTGGGAAATGAAAAAGCCAGAAACACAAAGCCTAGTGTACACCACTTTAGCTTCCCTTCTACTTAATAGGGGTTAAATTGGGAGCATGACTGGATCTGTAATAAAAACTATAATAGAAATTAAAGACACATGCAAGCAAACAGATGTTTCCTCCACTCAGGGAAAAGCAATGGGACCAATTAAGGCGCTTTTGTGTCAGAGCGGATCAAGGACTGGTCACTGCGGAGAGTGCGTAAAACAAAGCATGCCCCGAGCCCTCTCCCGCTCTGAGCTGACCTCTAGACCGACTGCTCGGATTATTCCCACCATTTAAAGAAATGACTGGCCTTAATTAGCTCACATTCTGGCTGTCTTGGCTCCACAGATGAGGGAGAGCCAAGTGTGGTCCACTTGCTACAAGGTGGGGAGAAGAATATTAATGCTGTAACCCTCCAGTCCTTGGTGAGGTGTCATCTAGCTCCTCATGATTACCCGTAATGAGACTTCGTGTTTGAAACCTTGGTGTGGTGTCTTTTCTGGGAGCACTGGTGAGACATTTTTGGTGGGAGATGACTTGATTGAAATGTCCTAAAACACAGAAGCCTCAGGCATCGTCTTAACAGCCTAAAAGCTTTGGATTAACCGTGTGATTGCATAAGCCAGCTTGCAGATTGCAAGCAGAGCGCTGAGGAAATCACACCAGTTGCTAACAAAAGATGACATTTCCTCACAAACATGCCAGTCCATGATTGCATGTTGATTGATGATAATAACCGTCTTCAGACTCGTATGGATTACAACCATGTCGGAACCAAACTAGATAATGGGAGGATCAGCGCTACCATTATAATTCCTTGTAGCCAGAAAACAGCTGTGAGAGAGAGGGAGGGAGGTAGGGAGTGTGTGTGTGTGTGTGTGTGTATGTGTGTGTGTGGGTGCGTGTGCATGTGTGTACTCACAAGCCACATTTCCTTTCTCCAATCTCTAAACAGGTAATTGTCTCATAAACTCCTTCAAACAAGCATGCACAGAGAACAGTTCCCACGAAACAATTAGCCCTGAATAAATTTTAGCCTGCTCCTGCCTTTATGCTAATACACTGCCTTTTCTCTGCAACGTTCCTTGCTAATGAACATACAGAGAGGATTTTTTCTGCGCTGTTGGTGGGAGTGCGGCGGGCAGGGAGCAAAGGAGCACAGGCGGGGGGACACAGTGGCATGCAGGGCGAAGTATAAAATTAGCCGTCCGATGAAGAGAAGGAGATAGGCATGAACAATGAAATTAAAGGAGGCCGAGACACATCAAGCACATTTGATTACAGTTCTGTCTCAGTCTTGCCGTGACTCAATGCTTGAATGACATTGGGAGGAAGGGCGTTCACGGTGTCTGAGAGCGCTGCTTAACAGAAGGATGTAATGGAATAGGCACGTCCTGCGTGACACATGCTGTCAGACACCATGTCCAAAAGTGTTCAGACACCCCTTCTAATCAGGCCTACTTAACGCGGATATATAACGCATTGCATATATTTTTAATAGCATACTTCATAAACATATGAAAATAAACTTTATTATATCAATGCAATACCAGAATATGTAATTCTGAATATTTACATTCAAGTCTCAAATATGTAATTAGACTGAATATATAAATGTAGCACTGAATATATAATTATAATATAAAAATATACAGTTATGTCGGTCCATGCATCACTGACACAGTCGGTTGTCACATCCACCATTGTATCTGATTCATTACTATAGAATTTTGGCACACTGATATGATCAACACGGCAGGTTCATGCAATTATTTTACATAATTACTTGGTCCTTAAAGATCATTGTCTCATTATAGCTAATCTTTCATTATACTGTACATTACATTTGTGTTACACTTATTGTGCTGCTCACTCAGTATACAATCCAGAAAAAAATAATGAAAACTTTTTTCAAATAATAATAAATTCACACTTTATATATTTATACATTCAGAATTAGATATATGCAAAAGTTTTAGAACATCACAATTTTTTTATTCTTTGTTTTGAAATTCAAGCGGTTCAATGTTTCATTGTTCATTCTATAGAAAGTTCTACTCAACTATGTTGCAGAGGTTCCCATAAGTGTGCAGCACTAATAGGTTGCCTTCCTTTCACTCCTCTGTCCAGCTCATCCTAAAGCACCTCAGTGGGGTTTAAGTCTGGAGACTTGTGTCCGCTCCATGTTTTCCAGCTCACCATCTTGATCTTTTTTCTAAGGTAGTTCTGGCAGAGCTTGTGTTTTGGGTCCCTATCTTGCTGTAGGATGAACCCGACCAACTAGGCACATACCAGAGGTACTGCATAGAGCTGCAGAATTATTTCCTACTTCAGGGTAACCTTACCATTTTTAAACCTCTCGCTGTTAAGCACTGTCCTTTGTACCATTTCATGCTATTCACTGAAACGCTGGGGTGTTCGAAAACAGGATTATTTTATGTTTATTTTACATTTACATATATTCCTGAACATACATTTGGGAATTTGTTTCATATATTTAGGAATTAGATGTATATATTCAGAGATATGTTTATTCATTCTGGAATTTAACTTGTAGATTTAGTGTTCTAAACAAAAACAACAAAATAAAAGCATCTGGATACCTTTTTCACCTCATTACATTTTAGTGTAAAGTGTAAAGGAGGCATTTGGCTGATGCTCTAATCCAGTGCGACTTACAATCATTAATTACAGGGACAGTACCCCTGAAGCAACTGAGGGTTAAGTGTCTTGCTCAAGGACACAATGATAGAAAGTGAGGGTTTGAACCTGTGTTTTACCCACTTTAACTATACAATTTAACTATAATTTGAATGCTCACTATATTACACTGGGTTTAAAATTCAAGTTTCATTTTAATATCTGTACTCTCAGATACCCATGCCCACTCTGTTCATTCAAGTTTTTATTATGAAGGTTTTAGGCTCAGTCACTGTGTGTGTCTGTTGCAACTATACAGCCTGAATGTGTTTCAGCAGCAGTACGTAGATGCTAACAGGTTAAGTCTGCGTCACAGTTAAGTTAAGGTGCTTTTCAGTGCTAAACCCTCTTTCCCTGAAATGTGTCCCTCCTATTTGTGAAGTGAGGTGATCTGGAAGTAGTGAGGAATGCTCATTTCTGCATTTTCTTTTTTCATAGAAAACTGTCCTTCCGCAGGAAGAAAGCATCATTGAATGTAACTGGGATGAACTAAAGCAACGTTTGCAATATAATTGGCTAACATCAGTATCTGACTAATGCTCTTGTGGTGGAATGGGAACTCCTTCAGAAATGCTCCAACATCTAGTGTAAGGCTTAAAAGCTGATACTGCAGCAAAAGGGACTCTTATGATTACTTTCAGGATAAATGTTGGATGAACAGGTACCTGGATAAGTTCTGAACATACTGGTCCTTATTCAGCAAAGTCACACAGGAGAGTGGGGGGTAAGAAGACATCAGGGGGTGACGTACCTTGGCAAAGTGGAGCCGGGGCATCCCACTGGTACAGGCTGTTTGGATGTAGTCTGCATGTGGCATTGCGCTGCCCCACGAGTCTGTAGCCGGCGTTACAATAGTACTGGATTCTGCTACCAGGTCGCTCCCTCGTCCTGTTGATCACTCCACCATTTTTGGGTACACTGTTGACACTGCAATATGCCGCTACAGTGATTGGACAAAAAGATAAATTCAATACTGATGTGGTTAATTTAGAAATAAAGTCAAAGCATTGTTTATTTTAGTGCTCTAAAACACTCTGTAGTGGTTATATAATAAACAGTTATTTTGAAATACAGGGATGAAATGGGCAGAATTATATGAGAAAAAGTATTGGGACGCCTGACAATTATACTAACAGAGACTTTAATGACATTGCATTCAAATTTACTGAATTTAATATCGAGTTGGTCCCTTCTTTGCAGTTGGAACAGCCTTCTCTCTTCCTGGATGGCTTTCCACAAGATTTTAGAGTTTCTCTGGGAAAAGAGCCTTCTCTAAACTGTGTCCACAAAGTTGGAAGCATGGTGTTGTCCAAAATGTCTTGGTATGCCGAAGCATTAAGATTACCCTCCACTGGAAACAAGGGGTCAAGCCCAAACCTGGAAATATCGGTGTTTCCCAATCGTTTCGTCCATCTAGTATAGCACTGTTCTTTTTTGCACCATATGCTGTAAGAAATTATACCTTGAAAACTGAAATAATTTTAAATACAGTTGATATATCTAACATTTCTCATTATTATATTTTTAGAATATCTGAATATTTGGTTTCTACACATTTTAATTGTTTAAAGTAATTTTTCCAAGGAGATCATCTCATTTTAACTTGAAACCAGAAAAATTAACTGTCAATATGTCACGGTCGTGTCGCCCGCTCCTCGTCTCCCCCGGTCTTCCTCCCCTGAGTTCTAGTTTTCCCTCTGTCGTCCCTCCTGGTTCCCCTTTTTTCCCCCTTTTACTTTACCTGCACCGCTTTCCCTCTGTCCCTCTGATTAGCCCCTCGCCTGTTTCCCCTGATTGCTCCCCGCACCTGATCCTCAGTTCCCAGCCCTACAAAAGCAAGTCGGTATTGCGTTGCTTTTGTGTTTGCCCCTGTGTGTATTGGGTTCTGTATCTGGATGTTCCAAGTTCACGTGTCTTGTCTGTTTTGCAGACTGCTGATTTTTGGCTTTTTGGTTTCTTTTGCCTTTTTGGTTTTTGTGTTTCCCCTGAGTCGGGGTTCCCCCCTTTGTGAGAAAACATTAAACACCCTGCTTGTCTGCTCAGTCTGGTGTCCTGCCCCTTCCTCATACACACACCGGCGTGACACTCACACAGGTCGGATGGCTAAAGCATCTACAAAATGCTTCAGTCTAAAGTCAGTTAAAAGACTTTTAAACTGAATTATTATAACTGAGCTATCACTGTTGTGCATTAAAGCACATTTTTTAAGCATCAGCCAAAACTGAATATGATAATTGTGACCATTTCAGAAAAAAAATCTGTCCATCCAACATTTCCTCAAATTTCAAGGGTATTAACAGTCATTTGTCTTTCCTTTACCTCGGAAAAATGTTGCTGTGAGTATTTGAATCACAATAGCATTAATGAAGTCAGGGACCTTATGGACAGATGATTGGTTTTGGAGAAAAAACATCATTCTAACATCATTCTAAGTCACCCCAAAGGTGCTATTAAGATTATATTGTGTGCTATGGTTTCTTCAGTTGGTCCACCTGTAAGTTGCTGAATTTGCTAGTTAGAAAGATTGACTGAATATACCTGGAGATACAGTGGATATTAGTGCTGTCCAAAAAATAAGTATCTACAAAATGGTCATTTTGGAGAATTTCTATTGGTTAATTCTTCATAAAACTTTCTTACAACATAAAAGAATTAACCATTTGAATTTTGTTTTTGCATTCCTTTATTTATTGGGCTTTAACATTTTAATTCCATCAGCTAGACATTCAAGCCTTATGTTGTTGGGGGTTTATCCAGAAGACCCAGGGCTACATATTTATGCAATTATTTGATGTGAAACTAACAAGTAAAATCTTAATATTATCATCTTTATAAGAAAATTCTTGTTTTCGTCAAGTGAAATTTGACCTTTTTTTCATTTCTACAAGACAGTGTTGTTCAGTAGAGATTTAACTTTAGAAATGTGAGGGGGTAAAGGTCCATAGCCATTGTTATATAATTTTGTTCAAAATGGGACATTTTTACAGAGCTTGTTTCCGGTCAGAATTTGAATTTGACCTTCCTTGGTATCATTATTACTGTGGAAGAAGTTGATCAGATGATGTCTAGAATGCAGTCAAACACCAACAGTTACACATATATGACACAACAAATAAAATAATAATAATATTAATAATAATAATAATATAGCAACAGAATAAATATATATATATATGTATGTATCCATTGTATAGAAAGACGGTGAGAAAAATTATGATGAATTTGTTACACTGAATCCAAGGACGAGTGTGTGGACCATTGCAGAAGTGAACGCTCGCTTTATTTGGGCCTAAAGTAAATAATATGGATGTTTTATGGAGTTTCAGTTGTGTGTGTGTTTAATTGACTAGCTTTTGTACACATGATTACTCTGGAATAATTTATTGCACAAACATGGGACTCGTATAGGGTCAGTCTTCTAGATTACAGTGATGTGTGTATCATGCATGTGTGTTACTCCTGTCGCGAGTTATGAGTCTAAGACTAAAGGTTACAAAAATGAACGCAAAATGCCTTCATGGAGTTCAAAAGGTTAAACTCACTGTCTGTTTGCATTGTTATACATTTAGTGCAGAAACACAAGCATAGACCTCATAAGCAAACAGCAAACATCCTCTCCATCTAAGGTTCTCTCTCATATAGAATAAACAAAGATGAATGAATCAATATTCGAAGGCAGCTTTTCAACCTCCTGTGACGTCAAACTCTTGCAATTGAACCATTAAAGGAGATGAAAGAGGAAAGCGATTAAGACGAGCTGGCTGAGTGCTGGATTACCTTTCTCCCCGAAGATCCACCTCTTGTGCATGCTGGTGATAAAGAAGATCGGTGTCTGAGTGACACACATCAGGAAGTCAGTGATGGCCAGGTTGATAATGAACATGTTGGAAGGTGTTCTCAGGCTTCTGCTCCTGTGAGAAGAATGAAGAAACTTCATGAACTCATGTATAGGTAGATTATTTATATGAAGAGGGGGCAGAGAGTGGAGACAGGGACACTCTATGATTAGTTTCAGGATCTGGGGTGGGATTGACACCAATTTCCTGGGTGTGAGACAGAGAACCATCCATGCCGGAGGTCCTCTGCCTCTGCTTTGATAAAATCCCATGGATTAGAGACAAAACTGCAAAAGCACCGTCTTCCTCAGGGCATCTGCAACGAATACTGCTTTACCAAGAGTATAAATCTCATATTAGGATAAAAAAGACATTGATTACACTGAAAATTACAATGGAATGAACTTCCTTAACTTTCTTCTTAGTCATTCTGGACCTTTTCTATTGGTTTTAACCATTTTAGAAGGTGTTCTTAAAATATATACAATACTGTGCAAAAGTCTTTAGCCACCCCTCTTTTACACATATTATGTTTCCAGAGATCCAGATTTTCATGTTTAATGTGTTCTTGAGAAACAGTTCTCCAGGCTTCCTGAAGGACCTTCAGAGCCTCTCATTTCCAGTCCATTCCCTGAACCTGACCAGTTTCAG
>JBBPDB010000146.1:7114202-7132168 GCA_037974465.1 Brachypetersius altus
GAGAGGGCTGTGCCTCATTTCTCCCTTTTTGGTGGCCAGGTGTTTACACAGCCGTGGTTTTTGGTTTCCGTTTTGAGTCAGCGCGAGTCCTGCTGATTTTTGCCTTTTTGGTTTTTGTGTTTCCCCTGAGTCGGGGTTCCCCCATTTTGTGAGAAAACACCCTGCTTGTCTGCTCAGTCCGGCGTCCTGCCCCTTCCTTATACACACACCGGCGTGACACAATAAAATAAGAAAATTTCCTTCATGAATTAAGACAACAGCAAGAAGGTTTATTCATCTAACAAACAGTTCTCAAAGCAACAGAAGCAATAATGGTATGAAATTAGGATGGTCAAATATGTATATACTTAAAAAAAAAAAAGCAAAAATGAAATAAAAAACGTGGTGAACAGAAGTAAAACATATACTGGTTAAGCTTAGTTTCATGAATGCATGAATAAAATGATAGGTAAGGTAACTTAGTTAAGCTAATTTTAAAATGATTTAAGCTGATTTAGCGGCATTCAAAAGTAGAGGCTCTGGGAAGCTTGGAGCTAATCTCTCTTCAGACGAATAAAATCAAGTGTAGCATCACGCTAACTGAGCTGAGCACGTTTGCCCAGTCTTGGTAGAGAGTCTCTAGACCCCATAAAAACCCCCATGCAACAGAGCTTTCTAATTTAGTTTAATGAAAACCCAATGGAGTGTTTAAGGAAGGAAAGAAAAGCCTTGCAGAAAGGACCTGAGCCTCCACTCTAAGCGCCATTTTGCAAAGATAAAGTGAGATGGAGGTGCATTAGGGCTCTCTGTTCAACGGTTCTTCATTGTTCAAAGTGTTTACAAACTCTGCAGCCGCTCAGAGGGCTTCCTGAATGATTATTTGTTGTGCATGCTGAGCTTCCATGTGAGTGTAGAGACTTCCCAGGGTAAAAATCACATGCTGCTCTCTCTTTCAAAGAGGGGTTTCAGGAAACAGGAAAATGTGGAAATAAACTGGAATAATAACAGGGCATGGAACCGAACAGACAGAGACACAGAGAGAGAAAATGGATGAGAATGATTGAGTATGCGTGTTTGTGTGTGTGTGTGCACGTGTGTGTGCGTGTATGCACATAAAACACTGATAGAAGAGACGGAAAGGAGAGAGATGGAGAGTAATCATTGCCACCGGGGCTTTGTGCACAACGTATCAATTTCGACCAGGCCATTGACCGAAATGTCGGTTTGAGGCATGAGATGTGGTGGCTATTTGGCAAAATTCATTATGGAATCTTTGACCTCCATTACGTCAGGCCCGTGTAACAGCTCCCTAAAGGTACAAAACGTCTGGTCCTGCCCTAATGAGGGCTAACTTATAAAAAGCTGAATTCCTCCCCCTTTGTGACCCAAATTGGATCCAAACCAAGAGCCTTAGAGGCCAGAAGCTTAGGAAGTAATCCACCCTGACACTGAAGGCAGAAAAACAGAATATGTTGTCCGTTGTTGGTATCTCACATTCCCTGGCCACCCAAAACCAGACAGTTCTGTTGTGCAACAGTATCTCAGCATTATAATGAAGCACGCTGACATGTCCCGTTCTAAAGGTACATCTTTTGTTTTTCAAAATATAAAAACTGTGAGTTATAAATATGGACATGAGGTACAAACCTGTGTAGCGGATTTTGAACCCTCTCTTGTTGGTGGCATGGTCGGTTGACCATCTGAGATAAAGCTGGTTGGTCTTGCTTGTGAAATTCAGCTGTGTCGAGTGGTTTCCGCTGAGGGCCACCAACAAAGGGCTCTGGCCAGATGGTCCTTAAAAACCGAAGAAGACAGCCACAACACAACAGAGTTGAATACTTTAGGCAGGACTTGTTCTTGGCTGCAGTGAGACAGAATGGAATTTCCAGGTAGGCTGAAGCAAAAGGTCATGAAATGTTTACTAGGAGTGTATGATATATCAGATGTCGATATATTATTCCCAGTTATTATATCCCAAATGTATTAACATTATCAGTCTAAAACAGTCTAATAGGCTGATAGGTCTATTTCCCGTTTGTGTTTGCATGAGTATATTTGTTCATCTGCAGTTATTTGGGTAGCACAGTGGATACATAAACATAACATAAAAATACATAAACAATAGTTATTTTGTCTGATGTAGCTGTCTTATGGCTATGTAAAAATAATATCTGGTTACAATAATTTATCTTAAAATCATTGAACAAGGACACTGTAAAAAAAAAGAATTGTAGTAAACTACAATTAGCACATATTATTTTACAGTTAGCCAGTCGCCATGACCATACAACCAAAATATATTTGGTTACTTTTACTTTAATTCTATTGCATTAAAATCACAGCAGAAAATGTAAAGACACACTATGTACACACCTACAGGAATACTAAACAAGTTTTACAGTTAACGAGCACAGAAAGACTAAAACCACACCAAACTAGACATATAATTGAAATTACCACGAAAAGTAATTGCTTTGATGTTGAGTTCAGTTCTTACTATTTTATAGGACACAGCTATATGTGATGTTTTCTTACTAGTGGAAACTACCACAGTGCAACCAGTGCTCTTATATAACGGGTTGCCAATCAGTGCACCCCTGCAATGCCATGACTGGGGCTAAAGGTTCTCACACAACATCAATGTTATGTACTGTGTTTTCTGTTCATTCTCTTAATTTTTTCTATACTTTAACTGAACTGTCAAGACTGGAAATCAGCTCCTAGTTCAGGTAAAATACATTAGAATTTACTGTAAATTTAGAGCATATTCATATTTACACTTTATGAATTATAATGTTAGCTTTTTGAAATGCTAGTTATTAGTATGGGTTTGGCCATACAAAGTCTTAATTATCAGCTATCCCAGAAATTCCATAGCAGTTCATCCCTAATGTGTAAAGTTTACCGTCAAAGATCTCAAGCTCATCAAACTGCTTCTCGCTCTGGAACATCTCCACATAAATGGAAATGGTGAAGGAAGGCGTCACTTTGATGATCCAGGAGCAGGTCTGGGAGTTGGGATAATTTTTTGGAAAGCCTGGGCTCAGGATCACCCCGGAGGACATTGAACGCTCCTCGTTTGCAGGACACTGAGCTGTCAAGAGGAGGGGGAGCGTTAAATGGATTTGTAAAAAAAAAAAAAAATTTTAAATGCTGTGACCAGACTAACTCTAAAAACACTGAAGAAGCCAGACTCTTTTTCAGTTGCACTAAGCAGAGCCCCTTGAGTGAGGTCTGAAACTGTGGCTGAACATGTATTACACACTTGTTTCACACACACACCTGATATGGTGTTGATATAAATAAATAAATAAACAAACAAAAAGTTCTTTTTTGCTCTTGCTAATGTGCCTTGTGGGCTCTAGGGAGGTAGAGCACAAACAGAAAAACGTGCTTCCTTGTGGCACTGCAGAACAAGTGCACACACATCAAACTCTTTGGATTCACTACTGTTTGTTCACTATCTCTGGAGAACACATTAGCAGCTTTGCGCACTTGGTGAGGGCTTTATATGCCACATTACTCTCATGGTATAGGCCCAAAAGGCATTAAATGCTTTTAAGAAGCTTTGACTGCAGATAGAAGAACTCAATGTCAACATATTTTGAAGATGCTTTCAAACACGCAGCAAACGATACCTGTTACATTTAGGCTTTAAAATCCAAAGTCTTAGAAAAACAACTTATTTTTGAATGCCTATATTTATTCATAAAGAAAGTACCGAACTGGGTACTGTTAGATGTTCAGCACCATGGACAGCACCCATTCTATGGTACCCATGCGAAAGTTTGTAGGCACCTCTTCGTCTAATGTCTTTTTCGAAATCTAGGGTCTTAATGGGGAGTTTGTTCCCTCTCTCTCAGTTGTAACTGTGAAGGCTTTACACTAGATGTTGGAACATGGCTGTATGGATTTGATTAGTTCTACATCACAAACACACACCCCAACTTATCCTAGTGGAAACAGAGGGTGCTCCATCACATCAGGGAATGCAGATCCATTTGTGCAATGGTGGGGGCTTACTCCTCGCCTAGTCAATGCTTTTTAGAAGGCACAAAAATCTCACACTCATGTGTGGCTGCTCTAGAGATTCCTGTTCTATTGGCAATGCTTTTCTATGGAGATTAGCTTCTAAAAGTAGCTGACTGCACTAATTAATGGGTTGTCTGGACATTTGGACATAGTCTATCTAACACCAGAATGTAGAATCACGATAGTAGCTGAAATCTTTCCAGCCTGGCTCGGCTCTCTCACATTGTTTCTGGCCTTTTATTATCCGCTCCCTTTCTGTGCTCTAATACTGTGTTCCGTATCTGTGAGTACAGCAACGTTCTGCCCAAGCACCATTCAGTGATGAGCAGATGATCCCTGACCCTTTACTGTCTTCCTTGTCTTATTTTCATGGATCAGTTATTTTATTTTCCACTTGTAAGTAATCACCTCAGCAGGTATCTCTGTTGTGTTTTTAAACCTGACTTTGAACTTCATGTTATCATTTACCTTCGCACAATGGGGGAGGGCCCTCAAACTGCAGGTGGGAGTTAAGCTTACAGGTGAGCTCGTCATTGCCGACCAAGGTGAACCCAGGAAAGCAGCGATATCTCACGATGTCACCTGTCGGAAAAGTAGCGGGGATAATGTTGAACCATCCATTATTTTTGCCTTTAAATTTTTCAGATAGTCTCTGTCAGTTTCTTTGCACAGTATAGAACCCAGAGCTGAATTCTAAATGTGTGAAAGGTGCGACATACACATAAAATATACATAAAATTAAACTCCTGCAGTGTCATGGAAGTCATCTGAAGGAGCGTTACGAGGCTTTTCATCCGCTGACACGCGCTACATATTTAATAATTTCCTGTCAGTCGGAAATCCCATCTTCCCTCAGAGGAAGCCCCAAGTGTAATTTCTGTGCCTGGCATCTTTCCTTTTTTACATTTCTGAAAATGAGTGATTCAGCTAAACACGTATTCAAGTGTGTTGGGTCTTGACAGCATCATACATACCAATTTCATAGTCTTCATCTTCATATAATATTTCTGCTTCCTCTACGGTGGGGGGAGGGGGACATTTTTTAAGACGATATGCTAAAAAAAAATCAAAAAGAGAGAAACGTTCTGAAGATCTTTGCCTGTGTAATATGTCACTGCCGGCACTTGACAGCATGCACACAGACCAAAGCAGTTTGCATCCACAGCATGCATGTTTTATATATATAAATATATATGTTGCCTTCTATGGACTCAGGAGGTTACAAAGAAAGCCCATCTCATTTTCACTTGCCTGCATGCTGAAACTGATTTCAAGAAAATGAAAGAGGCTTCTATTTTGGACTTGTGTAATCCAGAGAAATAATGCTGATATCATCAGAGGCAGTTGCCATCATGCCGCCTTCTGTTTAAACTACTCTTCGGAGAAGCCTTTGCATGGTATGTGTTGCTTTTTACTGACATAATTTTTAGCAAATATTTTCATTTCGAACAGAAACTTACCATGGAAATTGAGGACAAAGAATCCACTCGTGGAGAAGTCGCTGTGAAACTTGATAAGGACCTGATTGAAAGAGCTGTAAGCCGACTCCAGGGCCGTGTTGCCACTGAAGATTCCAAGCTGTGGGTAGCTTTGCTCTGGGCCGTCCCTGGAAGAAAGTGGGCACACCATTGGAAATACATTACAACGTCCTGATTCTTGCATTAAACGGTTTAATAATGCCTCGCCATTTCAGAGTGGGTTTGGGAAAATTGATTTACTCTCAAATCTATGGCACAATTTGTGCTGACTTTCATGTAAAGCTATTACATTACAGACTGCTTTGAATGAAAACAGAAAAAAACGATGACTTAACAGACTACTTCACTCTTTTAATAGCTTTTGAAGATTAATGGCCTACATAACTATGAAAAGGGCCAAGATAGGGGGTATTTCTCCATTGCTACACATCTTTTCGATCCACTTAGGAAGACTTCTGATTATGAAACATAAATTACTTGTGTTTTAATCATGCACTGAATACATTTAAGCGGAAATGTCATGAACAAGTCATACGAGTTGTAATTTCCACTTCTTTCACACCCTGCATCAAATGGTTAATTAATATGTTCGGTCATTTACATGTTCAGTTTCACTGCTGGGAGAAAGTGAATTTAAGTTTAACTTTTGTGAAGTTCACAGTTAAAAAGACCTTAGTTCTATCATTAGTTCTACCTCAGATCTATCCAGTTCTGTTCTAGTCTGCTTTCTTCTCCATAAAATGCTTGAATATATCAAATTAAATACATTTTACTTGAACCCTTTTACATAACATTGACATAACAATGATGCAGTGTTACTATTTAAAAAAAAAAATCAAATATGCACAAGTTTCCCCTCATGTAGTCTGCCAAGGCATGTATGGTATCCAAGATTTTTTTTTTCTGTAGTTTTGACAGTATTTTTATAGATAACAGCATGTCATAACAGGTTTAATTGAGATTTGAACGTGTGAAGTTTTAATTTAAAGGTGTGAAGTTTTAGGACTGAAGTTTGCATGATGCTTCATTTTCTTGTCAGCTATGATAGCCTCAAAGCCAGTGCAAAAAAGAGAGAAAAATAGTCAAACACAGCTTGGCTGATTACATTTGGACTAAGACAATTTGTGCAAATAAAATGTTTGCACAAACCAAATCTTTAATACTGGTCAGTGGTGCATGCTCACCACACAGCAATGTAGTCGTTGACGGGCTCGGTCTGTAACAGTGTGAAATTGATGTAGACGCCATGGCCGTGAGGCACGGTGATGAGCCAGGTGCAGTCCTGAGAGTCCGGGTACTCGTTGGGATATCCAGGTGAGAAAACGGTGCCGTTTGGAGCTGTCACGTTGTAACCACAGGGCGCTGCACACCAAGACAAATACAACTTCAGCACAAGCGCAATGCTCATCCATCTTACTGTGAGCAGTAGCCGTGGCAGACGATCAGCGGCAGGAAACAGGACATCATAATACTAATGATGACAACGTCAGGCAGGGGACCAGGGCGCGTCTGTTCTAGAATTATCAGGATTATCAGACAATCGTGGGACACGGGCTAGAAGGGTCCTCAGAGTCTGAGCATGGTGTACAAAGCTGAACAGAGGAAGGCAGCTGCCTCTAATGCTTGGAGACTAACAGAAGAAGAGGGAAATGTGTGGCATTATTGATTGATTAAGGACCAAACAGCTTTCACGCTACACTGTGCTTACTGATTATTTAGACTGCAATTCAGACCTTCTCCCTGTAGCTTGAGCCTCTACTGGATCAGTCTTCAAAGTGCTTAATTTGAAAGACAGCTATATAAGGAAAAAACAAAAAAAAATCCACTGTGGTCCTTGTAGTGTACCAGTAACACCAAGGAGTAACACACCACTTAAAAGCATCGTTAAAAAGGCCTTTGGGAGTGCAGAATGGTTGGATAATACCTATTAAAGTCTGCAAAGGCAGGCAAATGCTCCTTTTGAAAAACAGTGAACAAAACCTACATTGAGAGCAAGAGCTCAAAATCAGTGAGAGCATACTGAGCGAAGGAAACAGAAAAAAGGTTTAAAAAAGGTTCTCACTCTCATTTACCTTCACATCGAGGAAACGGATGGTTCCATTTCCTGTTGGTTCCATGCTGGCATGTCAACACCGAATACCCAACCAATATATATCCAGGGAAGCATTTGAAAGTTATGGATTGGCCCGCATTGAAGTCGTTATTGGTGAGGTACCCGTTATGAAACGGATATGGATCTTGGCAATTCTGCAATTGATATGCTGGGAAAAAAATATCACAAAGAATGAGCCTGTTAATCATCTGCAGGCAACAGTGTTTAGATGATGCAGGAAAGTTTTGTGTGTATCGATCAAGCAATTAAGATGTTTTTTCAATGGTATTACGAGTGATTAAGTAAGATTAAGTGAAATCTGTTCTGTCCCTGCATACAAATTCCTCCTTTCAGAGATCTGAAAATATTTCACTGGCAGCTCATTCATTATCATCCATTACGAGTGTGTCCACCTATGCGCCGTCCATTTTTTGGATATCAAAACACGTCATTGATTTTTTTCCCCCATACAAACAGGCAGGGAAGGCTCAAGGATGGGCCAGGATGTTTTGAACTCCTGAACTTCCATCAGGGTGGAAAAGAAAAGAATATACAAGGGCGGCACATGAACCAGCTGACCTGTGAGTGCACAGCACGGACAATGGCTGGTTATTTTTATGAAGTGCGTGCACCGTCCTATTGATTTCAAAAGCTTTTAGGCACAAGCTGTCATGATGGAGAGCCCCTCCAGTGATGTTAGACAGAAGGATGCCGGAGATGCTTCATATGATCAGAGGAGCCCAGATGCTCCTGGATAAGAGCCTGTCACTCCTGCACTGATGCTGAATGGACGTGATTTCCAGGAGCTCTGACAGTAGGCATAGGCTGCCGATACTTTTGACTTTCTTTTTTTATCAGTGAACAGTACACGGTAAAAATGATGCAATTCACTGTCAATATATTTTCTACATGTATCACAGTGTGTTTGCTTACAAGAAACATGCATTAATGAAATGAATAAGACCATTGTTTTTGAATACGAGTGCTCTCCTAATGTTCCAGAAAATGGACATAGCTTGTTTTGACCGGATTGTTTGTTCTGTTAAAATCACATCAAAGAAAAATATACACAGAACTGTAAATGTTCACCAGACAGAAGCTGTAAATCCATTCCTGCAACAATTTTCAGATTCTTTCACAATAGTGGCACAATAAATGGCGCAATAAACACATGCCATTTAATATATTAAAGTTCCTTTTTTCCCCAATACCTCCAAAACCTAAGGCTGTTACAAAAATCATTTTGTGCACATTAAAATGGGAGTCTCTGTCATCTCTACAACCTAAACAGGTAATTGCAGACATCAGTAAAATATTTCAATAACAAGCGTTTTAATGAACTGTCCAGTCTGCACACGCCTATTCCTGCAAACCTGTGCCCCTTAAGAAATAACTGGAGTTTCAGTATTGAATGATTAGTGCCTCCATTTGCTACTTGTTGATTTTAAAATGAATTGTGAACAAAAGTATCAATGCAGCACTGATTTTCATCCCTATGAGACACTGATGCTCAAGTCTTTGGTGTTGAAGCACAGCAAAACAGGAGCAGAGCTCACCTTGGTAAGTGAGCCTGAAGCCAGGCCGGTTCTGCGAGTTGTCACTGTAAAAGTGGATGACTGTCTCATGTGTGGTGCTGAGTAGAGGGGGTGGAAGCAGGCTTCCACTGTATTGACCAATCAGGGAGCTGCTGTGCTGGGGACCTGTACGGACCTCCAGAAAGTCATGGTTGTCTTCTGATGTGAAGTTGAGAAATAGGATGTGTGCTCCTGTAGAAAAATAAATGAAGCTCAATGAACTGGCAAAAAAAAAAAAATACAGTTAAAGATACTGAGTATTCACAAACTTTAGCTTTTGTTATTAAATATCCACTTCAAATTTACACACACAGTTTTTCTGGTGAAGTTTCTCTACATCTTCATTTCTATTATTTGTTACTTTAATACTGTTTCAAAATAGCACACTAGCAATCTTCCCTAACTGTAATACTAGTCTGTGCTGTTGTCCTTTCACAATTAGCAAGTAAAAGGCACACATGCCCACTGTGTGTACTAGGTATGCATGAGGTAGCAACCCTTGAAAAGTTTTTGATATCAGACTTATATCGGTACACAGTGGCATAAAACAGTTTATGAAACAAAAATCCTTCAGCAAAGACTCATTACTGATGGTAATTATCCCTGTTATTTTGTCACCCAGACCTCATTAGAATGGATAATATATATGAGAAGTGAATGTACTAAAGCAAATACCCAAATGCATTTTTCTTTTCATGCTGGAACAGAGCCTGGCCAAGAAAGCATGATGTGGCTAAAAAACACTGGGGGCAGCCGGTGTGCTGAGCTGCTGTTAACGGGCAAAGCTCCAACCACTTCTCACTCACATTAACACCTGCGGGGAAAATCCGCACAGCCTCTTTTGCTCATTAATTGCCTCCTTATGAACTGTGAATAAGAGCGAAAACTGGAGGACAGGAAATATTTAAAACAGAATCTGCTCCTTAAGCGTCATTATAAAACCATTTTTTAAATCTATTCTGCATGTAAAATTGTTACACATCTTATTAAACTAATTTGCAGAAAAACTTAACATTAATCTATTTTGGATCTCTCCTCATTGTTTTACTCTTTCTTTCTACCATCATGGAGAATTAAGATCCTGGCTCTAATATTCAGATGAGCTTGGAAGCCTTTACTATCTGGACCAGGTGTGTCAGATCAGGAATTGAGCTAAGAGCTGCAGTAGTGATAGATCTCCAAGACCAGGGTTAGTCATCTTTGTTTTAAATCAAATTACCCTCCAAAACCATTGAGAAAACATGTATCAGTATATATAGTAGCAGAATCTAGTTTCTCAGTATTTACTGAATTTCTGTGGGCCTGTTTATCAAAATGAAACACTGAAACACAGGACATCAGTCAAACACAGTGAGTGCGAAAAAAAGCCCCATGAAATGTCACTCCAGGACAAACACCAACATCATCATTCAGCTTCTCAGCTTCTTCAAAACAAATTCGTATTTGGACCACTAATCCTCCTAAAGACAAAACATTTTTCCACATAAATGTGACATTACTTTTGACATATTTGGGCCATATCAGTTTTAGAGTGGCCATTAGTCGTAGTTTTAAAGAAAACACTGTCTTCCTCCTATTTTGTTCGCTCACACTGCTGCTGTTAATGGTACGACTATTCAACAATTCATTCATGTAACATGTATTCACTAATCTGAGGTGATGCTACGGGCTGCTCAATAACAAATGAAACACAAAGGCCAAATGTAAACGTGTAGTCTTTAGTAAAGCTTTAGACAGGTGCTCAACAGAGTTACTCTCTTCTGACTACATGACTAAAAATAAAAAACTGTATAGCTGGGCCAAAGGGGTCATTTTCTCTCTAAAAGAACATTGTGACATTTTATGTATACTACTATACTGATAATTGTAGTCTTCTTCCTATCTTTTCATCACAAACCCAATGTATTATGTGATTTCTTTAAAGTTACGCAGGAAAGCAAAGGAGCGTGTTGGCGAGTGCAATACACTTTTCTTACAATCACAATCAATTGCCTTGTTAACATCTGGAATGGGTCTTTTGTTCAGCTCTTGTCTGAGTGGCGAGGCTGCAGAAAGCAAATGCAGCCAAATGACTCCAGCTCAATGAGGCTGGAGAGCTGAATTGACTGCATATAATCTAGAAAGTTAAGATAAATAAAACAGCATAACAAGCCGTTGCTGCCAGGCCAAACTGTGGAGAGTAATGTAGCAGAAAAGGAGGCGCTTGGCCTGCTCCGAGTTTATCAGAGCCCAGGCCAGGATGTTGACAAGCGCAATCCTTATTTAAAGAATGAGTCCTCAAACGAGCGACTTCCAACTCGCCATTTTTCAGACAGATGTATCAGGGTAAGCTACTGATGGATGGACCTGCTCTGTGAATTCGATCAAGTTAACGAGGAAAGGCCAATCAGTGGCTTTGTTTGCTCTAAAGTGGAAACTGGTCCGAATGCTTTTCATTTACAGCCACACAAAGATAAATCATTACTCCAGCAAGCCTACGAGGGAAGAATTTTTCAAAAGAACACCGGATCTTGAATACCACAAGGCTCAGAGCTCAGGGTGAGAACAAATTGGATGATTCTCGACCACAGGTACACAATTTATAGTAAAGGGGAAATCCATCAGTTTCTGCACAGTCAAAGTGTTAAGACAGAAACAATGTCAATGTCATTTATGTTTTGAATTGTTCATGATGATGCTGATAGTAGCCAGACGTGTGAAAATGCCTATAAAAGTTACCTCACGAAAGTTACCTCACTTTTTCCGTGAAAAAGTTAAAAGGACCATCTATTTAATGCCTGAGATATTGTTTCATGATAATTTTGGTTTTACATGCTGAGCATTGTGCTCAATTAACATTTCTTTGAGATTTACTACTATTTAACAATTACCAACATTACATATAAAACATGATGAAATGAAATAAGAGGGTTAAGCATATTGTATTTCAAATGACACATACGACACACTTGTATTGACAGTTCAGTGGTAGAATTCTTGTCTGCCACATCGGTTTGATGCCAAGGACACTTTTTTGCACATTTTTTTGTGGGACTAATAATTCTATTAAACTATATTCAATTGTAACATTGCAGGCCAGTAAACATTATTTCTGCTGGCTGGGGTGGCAAGCAGAAATAAAGCAAGGATATCCATAAGAAATAGGGGAAACCAAATGACCAGAAACTAAACACTTAACACTAAGACTAAAAGCAAAACACACTGAGGCCAACAAAAGAAAACAGAAACCTACAAAGAAACAGGAAGGTGCAACAACAAATTCAAGGCAACACCAAATGATGCACAACAGGGAAGCAGAGTAAACAGGCACAAGAAACAGCTGGGAATAATGATTTCAAGGATAGACCCATTGGAACATTGACAAGGGAGCAAGACAAGGATAACATTACAAAGAAACAAGGATAATGAGCACAGCTGGAGTGAGGAAACCATGACAGTCATTTACATTTACATTGTTGGGTTAGTTCTATTCCATTCTTTTTTCATTCACATGTTGCCTTTGCTCAACCTCAGCATTTTATTTAAAAGTATCCTAAAATAGAACATGGCTTAACAAACATCAGTTCCTGTTCTGGTAGATGGTAGTAATGCATGGGTTAGAAAATTTTGTGGGTTCAGATGGGCTGGGTCAAGAAGTGACAAAGCCCTGTTCCAGCTAAGTTATAAATATTACTCAAAAACATGGCAGGTCAGGCTAGGGCTGCTGATTAATGAATATTCTTCTGGGTCGGGTGGGCTGGGTTGGCTCAGGTGCGGGTCAGAAAAACTCTGGTGCTTGTTTAAACATGTGTACTTCACTCTCACACATCTCATTTATGGTTCTTTAAAGAACTATCCACTGAAAAAAGTATCTTCTCCCAAGAACTTTATATGACAGCAACGCTTCTAAGAGTTCACTCAGAGTTGTTTTCTCAGTGTTTTATTTTATTTGTTTTCGCCAACTGAAGTTGTTTTGGGTGTTTCAGAGTTATTGCTTTAAGGAAGAAACAAACAATTTTCCTTGATTGTGGTTTTAGGCCATTCTACCTATCTGTGACCTCAGTTGAGTACTCAGCTATGGGTGGGATTGTGGGTGATGTCTAATGCCATGGCCATTCGGCTCACAGTTTGTCTTTAGTGTGTTTCTATTAAATGCTGAGACAGGTCCAGCAGTAGTTATTATTTCCTCCAGCAGTAGTGTGCTTTATGCATTGGAAATGTATACACATATAAATATAGATAACCTATGAAACAATAAAAAAGAGGGAGTGCACAGAGTGTGAAGTCTTGGCACTGGTTTGAAACTACTGAATATAAATGCTACTGAATTAAGTTGTGCAAAAATTAAAGATCAAACAAAACTACACTGAAAGCATCAATTCACTCATTTTCGGTAAGAGCTTAATCCTATCTAGAGTCATCACGGGGGATACCCAGAGTATATCACAGGGCCAGTTTACTCACACACTCACATCAATGGTCAATTTAGAATCACCAATTCACCTGACGCACATGTCTTTGAACTGTGGGAGAAACCAGAGAACCCCGAGGAAACCCACGCCACTACGAGAAGAACAAGCAAACTCCAGGACCTGGATTCAAACCCTCAACCTTGGAGATGTGAAGCAACAGCATAAACAAGTGAAACGCTGTGGGGCCCTTCTTATCAAGTCTTCTTACCAAATCAAAATTCAAAATAAAGATGAACATCAGCTAAAAGCTTGGATAACACATTTCAACGCAACATCAATACCTCACAATAAAATAAAAGTACAGTCTTTTTAGTACAGCTCACTTTTCTCCATCTCATGAACTCTTTCCTCTTTATCTGTTTAAGCATCTTTGGATGGAAGGCAGCTGGCTTTCCTAAAGTCTTTTTACTGGTGGACCACCAGCACAATACGATGCATCCAGTGTAGACTGCTTCAGTGATTGCGTGCTTACAGCGGGGGCGATCTGATTTGTCGCTTGTTTGCGTCTTTTACTGTTAGGCCAAGATGTTATTCCTTGTAATTCTTTATGGCAGGCCTGTTATTTCTAATGAAGTGTGTTGTGGCTGTTTTTAGCAGCTGGTTGTCATTGCTGGGTTACCAGCAGAGGCAGAGTGATACTGAAAGAGAGAAGGTACTGGCACTGAGATAATCACTTTTTCTATAGCTATTTTTTACAATGATGTTCCTGTAAAAGCACCAGAACAGTAGTTTACAATTTTACATAATTGCAGCAGCATGTTTGGTTCAATATTAATGGATAAAGCACAAAAAAAAAGAATCTGGGTTGATTCGGTCAATACAGCCTCAAGTCCGCCGAAGCGTTCATGAGGTGAAGTGCATTAATTATTTGAAAACAAATCTGCTTACTGAATGTCAGGCCAATTGATTTTTAGAGGGCTGAATGGCATTGTGCGAATCGCAATGTGATTCGCCCTCAACCTTGGCAGTTACTAATCCAGCTCTAGTGAAGCGATGTGTGAAAGATAAGTCGGTATCCCTGACGAGAGTGTGTTTGTGGCCCTGCAGCCAATCTACTCGCGGCGGTGGCTCATTTGCACTCAGCAGGCTCACCGTATCCGATGGGCAGGAGGATCCTCCAGATGCAGTCCAGGTTGCCAGGGTAGTTGCCAGGGAAGCCCGGGCTCAGGATCACATTACTCATGTCATGAAGAGTCCCTCCACACTTGGCTGATTCATACGAACACATGAAAAAGACCGTTGTCAAGCTTCTTGCCATGAATTTTTCACGTTGGCAGCACGAGCAAGAACGTCATGCATGGGATAATATTTTTTCATCATATCTGCTGAGTTATGATGTGCCATATAGTGTGTGTTTATTGCACTGTCAGCCTTCTGCAAGGCATATGCTGTCTGGCACCAATTGTGCTGTGACTGACTTTTTTATTGTGCCTATTCTGCTCCGCCCTGCACTTTTTATTACTATTCCATGTACCATTCATGTTGTCTAATGAGTAAGCTTTTTCTTATGCTGAAGTGGTATAATGTAAATTAAATAGTAGTGAACTATACTGAATGATCAAGGGTCTTACCGATACACAGAGGAGGCGGATAGTTCCAGCGTCTTACAGTTCCTGGCATGCACGTTATGTGAGAATGGCCCTAAAAGAAGATAAAGACAGATTGTGATTATGTCTTTTTATAAGGGCAATTTTTTTCCAAACCACAGCTTTAGGAAATACATTATTTGTAGTTATTGGCCAGTACTTGGACAGGTCAATAACTATTACATAAATGAATTAAAAATCATATAGCTTTTCTATGTAAATATGGAAGAATTGTGCAAAGTGGTGGTGACGGGAACATGACGACCAAAGTGTTTAATGCTTATAAAAGCTACATCACAGAGAGTCATTACATGAAATGATCATCTGAGACTTTGTTGTACAATAGCTTTGATATAAGGCTTTGGCCTTAAATGTATTTTATGGCAGAGAGGTACATGCACAGCATAGTAAAACAAGTATAACAGCCCCCCACACTATTTTACCATTCTCAACATAGTAAAAATGGTTATATTTGTGTATCACAGTCTCTGGTTCCTATCACCAGAAGTCACTCAACACAAGTCAGTGACATCTGTATTCTGCAATGCACCGTTTGACCATTTGATCACACCCCTGTAAAACAATCTGGTTTAGCAACAGAAGTGCAAAAGTAAAACAAGTTAAATCAGGTGTGTAGGTGGAGAAATTGAACATGCTTGTGATGAGAACTGGACTTCCTGTATTCTTCCCATATTTCACCCATGTACACTTACTGTATAGTCAGATCATTTAAAACAGTTTGCCTATTTGTAAGACGTTTGTACAGTAATGCAATGTGTGTGTGTATACATGTGTGCGTGCATGCATGCATGCATGTGTTTGTGTTTTTACGTGAGTGTGTGTGTGTGTGTGTGTGTGTATGTGTGCATGCATGTGTGTGCATTTGTATGTGTGTGTGTGCACATGTGTGCGGGTGTGTGTGCGCACATGTGCATGTGTGTGTGTGTGTGAGCGCTTTATGTGTATGTGTAAGGGTGTATGCATGCATGTGTGTGCATGAACGTGTGTGTGTGTGTGTGTGTGTGTGTGTGTAGGATCGGTGGCTTACCTGCAGAATGTATCCCGGCTCACAGCTGAATGACACCACCTCGTTCACCATGTACCGATCGCCACTCTTTATTCCATTGGCTGGCACCACAGGCTCCGGGCAGGTGGTCAAACCCACAGCTGGATGAACAACACACAACACAGTATATTGTTTGAATGCAGAAAAAGCCTCTAATGTTCGTCCAGGTCTACCTGAATGTATATGAAATAGATTCCCATATTAACAGGTTGATTCTGTAGCCCGGGACAGATACCCAGACATGCCCTTCAACTGCCTTCTTTTATATAGGCTGAGCAAAGAGAGGGAATTCTGTATTATATCAAATTCTAAACTGGGACAATACCATAGTGATGCTTTCGGTGAATGGGGTAATAGAGGAGGCTTTCACTGATGCATGTGTTTCAATTGTGACCCTATAGTGCTGCGACAAAAGTGTAGTTTTAAAACAGTAATTTCTTTCAGTATTGTCAGCAATGTTCAATTGCAAACTTCACAAGCTCAATTAAAAAAAAACACACTTGAATTTGACCACCTTTTCAGAGACTTCTGGAAAACTGACACACAAATACTTAGACAGAGTGGGGCGTCTGCAGTTCAAAAGCTCTCAATGTAGTGGTCCATTTACGCTCCCATCCTCCCCTATGGTCACAAGCTGCGGATAGTGACTGAAAGAATGAGATTGTGATTGCAAGCGGCCGTAAGGGGTGGCTTGTCTCTCCCTTAGCATAGACAGAGAAGACCTGACATTCGGGAGAGACTCAGAGTAGAGACACTGCTTCTACATGTTGAAAGGAGCCAGTTGAGGTGGTTCGTGCACTTTGTGAGAATGCCAGCTCCCGGTAGAGGTTTTCCAGGCATGTCCCACCAGGATGAGGCCCTGGGGCAGACGCAGGGCACACTGGAGGGATTATATTTCTCAGCTGACCTGGGAATGCCTCAGTGTCCCCCGAAGGACCAGGTGGAGGTGGCTGGAGAGAGGGATGTCTGTAATCAGTAGTTTGGATGCGCTTATTGACAGACATGTTTTCCTTATATTTACTACTTTCTGCATTTATAAGTATTTAAAAAGTGAAACAAATCAAACGGTGTACTTGAAATTCTTCAAATGAAGCCTCTTGATGCAGGCCTTAATGCAGCTTGGCAGCAGAATGTCACCTGTAATGCTTTTTCAACAGGATCTTTCCAACAGTCATGTTGAAAACTACTAAATGGGAGGTTTTTAAAAAAATGTTTTAATTAAATTTTCACATGTACAGACATGAACTTACATTTTATATTTGTCTTAGAAAGCCATTTTCTGCATTTTAGCAGAAGTATTTAGATGTAGCAGGGATGCAGACTCATCAAGGCTGAAAAAGGCGGCAAAGTTGTGACCACCCTCCCCCCTCTTTTGGGGACAGAGGTTATCATTTGTTTAGACTTAGAACTGTTTGTACACACGTGGACAAAATTGTTGGTACCCTTCGGTCAATGAAAGAAAAACTCACAATGGTCACAGAAATAACTTTAATCTGACAAAAGTAATAATAAATAAAAATTCTATGAATGTTAACCAATGAAAGTCAGACATTGCTTTTCAACCATGCTTCAACGGAATTATTTAAAAAAATAAACTCATGGAACAAGCCTAGACAAAAATGATGGTACCCCTAACTTAATATTTTGTTGCACAACCTTTTGAGGCAATCACTGCAATCAAACGATTCCTGTAACTGTCAATGAGACT
>JBBPDB010000146.1:7137650-7147722 GCA_037974465.1 Brachypetersius altus
GCGATTAATCGCGAGTTAACTATGGCAAACATGAGATTAATCGCGATTAAATATTTTAATCTACTGACAGCCCTACATTAAATACACCTGACTAATATTGTGTAGATCCCCTTTGAGCCACCAAAACAGCTCTGACACATCGAGATATGGACTCTACAAGACCTCTGAACGTGTGCTGTGGTATCTGCACCAAGATGTTAGCAAAAGATACTTTAAATCCTGTAAGCCGAGAGGTAGGGGGTCCATTGATGGGACTTGTTTGTCCAGCACATCCCACAGATGTTTGAATGAATTGAGGTCTGGGGAATTTGGAGGCCAAGTCCACAACTTGTACGTCATGTTCCTTACCATTCCTGAACAATTTTTGTAGTGTGGCAGGACACATTAACCTGAAGAAATATGGAGCAAGGCTGCAGTCAGAAAAGTATTTAAGCGTACATTCATGCATTTATAGTCAATGAAAATTTTGTCTATAGTCAATGAAAATTTTGTAAACTCCTGTATGAGTCAAACCATATATACAGTAAAATATGTAGCATGTATTTTATCTGTCAGAAAAAGATTTCAAATACAAAGTGTAATTTTACGGTTGTAGTTTCCTCATTACCAACACGAACTGACATCCATGACTCTACTGTCAAAAATACGTCACAGGTTCACAGGCATTATGATTCCACAAAAATCAAATAGTTTAGTTACATCATATTGTTGTTGTTGGTTTTTTTGTACTCTGAGGTTACCTTGTTTTTCTATTATGAATTACATAAAACATCAATGCCCTGGCAGGGGAAAATAGCTTTGATTTTATAATTGATATGATTACATGTTTAAGTTGAGATTTAGAAATATTTGAACTGCGGCTATGTAACTGCCTTGAGAGTGTAATTGCAACTGCAGATGCCACCACTGAAATTGTCAGAAATAAACCTGGCAAGACATGAAGATCCACTCATTTACCAGAATAAACAAAAGCACCAGTTTCCACACTTGTATTCTCTTGATCTTCTCACCGATTCACTGGTTGTCCTTCCTCAAACCAATTTTGATAGGTACTAACCACCAGGATCATCGTACAAATCCTGGAGATGTTCTGACCCAGTTATCTACCCATCAGAATTTAGCCCGTGTTACTGTCACTCAGATTCTCACATTTGTCAATTTTTTCTGCTCCCAACACATCAACTTAAAAACCTGACTTTTCACCAGCTGCCTAATATATCCCACTTCATGACAGGTGCCGTTGTAACAAACCATGTTATTCACTTCATCTGTTCAAATGTTTAAATGCTGACGTTTTGCCATAAAAACTCAACTGATAAAAATCCTTTTAGATTTATAATGTATGCGTTCGACACAGCCTAGCAGAGACAGACCAAGAATGAATCATTTGTCCAAATCTTTGCAAATGCAATCAGTTATTTTCTTATAGTTGGTATCACAGAGGTTTAAATGATACTGTATTTATTATACTTGCATATAAATATTTATGTATACTTTTACACTTTGTTGTATTTTCACAACTTCTATTTTTCCCACAATTTTGTATCCTGAATAATATCCACATTGAGGACTATGTTTCTTTAGCTGTTGCTGATTCTGTCAAACACAGTAGGACACTAACTCTATAAAAGGATTGTTGTTCTTTATTTATGTCAAATCCTTTAATGTTATTATTATCTCTAATGAGCTGTGCTACTGGTTCAATACTAATGGCAAACAAGAGGGCGAAAGAGAGCAGCCCTGTCCACATTCCTATTCTCATGTAAATCTGTCTGATCTATTCCCATTAACTTTGACAGCAGCCTGTGGGTCTGAATAAAGTGTTCGTATTCGGGTTCTGAAATTAGGGCACATTTTGTACCATTCTAGCGGTTGAAGGAAGTATTGCAATGTGACACAATCAAAGGCCTTTTGGGCATCGAATAATATGACCAGTGCTTTATCCTTATCCCTTTAATGGGACATTATGTGAAGTAATCATCTGATATTATCTCCATAGTGTCTTCCAGAAATAAAACCATTTGGATCAGAATGTATCATTTGAGTGATAATCTTACGCCCAGCCAAAATTGCTGCTCAAATGTGAAAGTCTCCATTTAATTGTGATATTGGTCTATGAGATCAGCATCCAATACTGTCTTTACCCTTTTTATATATTACCACTGTGGTTGCTTCTCTCCTTTTAATCAAGTGCACGATGCTATGCTTCTATCCACAGGGCAGATAACATGTTTTCAAGTATTGCAATAATGATAAATAAATCCACCTGGTCATGAACTTAACACTTATCAGAGTGGAAATCACCTGCTACATTTCAATTTCTCTATCTGTTCAAATAATTCCTTAGCTCTGATTCTGGTCATTTTGGCAATCGATGTGTTTCAGAATTTGAAAAACAGAAAGTTGTGCATCCTTAGAGCAAATGTCTGAGTTGTATAGGGATTTGCAAAAGATGTGTAAAATTCTGGCATCTAGATATTGCATAATTTGGAGCTCTTGGATTTTATTCTATGCACTTAGATGACTGCTGTTTTTAAATCAGAAAGTCTGTTATCTACCTGCTCCATTTCCAGGCTCATGATACTGCTGGTAAGTGAATCTCAAGCTTCCATCAGTCTCCTCTGATAACAAGATGTTGAGTACTCTACGGGTTGCATGAAGAGTTTTAATAAGACTAGGTGAGCTGATTTCTTTATGCAGTTTTTTCTCCTGCTTTATCCTCCAATTCCCACTGTTTGCCCTAATTTCTGAGCACATTTTAATGAGATGATGCGACCCCTGATGCATCACAATATAAGCGGTAATGTTTCTGAAGAGATTTTGAATACACTATATGGACAAAAGTTTTGAAATGCCAGACCATTACAGGGACTTTAATGATACTGCATTCAAATACATAGACTTAAATACGATGTTGGTTTCCATTTTAACAGCTATAAGAACACATACTCTTTTTGGATGGGCCAGTCAAGTTCCTCTGCACTAAACTCATCCAACCATATCTTTATGGAGCTCGCTTTGTGCACTGAGACACAGTCATGCTGGAATAAAAAAAAGGTCCTTCCCCAAAAGCATGGCATTGTCCAAAATGTCTTGGTTTGCAGAAACATTATCTTTCACTTGAAGTATGAGGCATAGCCCTAACCCTGAAAACCAGGTTTGCCCCAATACTTCTGTCAAATAATGAATCGTGAATGATACCGTATTTGACAGAGTAGGTGATAGGTGAATGATCAGAGGTAGCAAGGGGTAGTATTTCTATGTCAGCTAGTCCATACATCTTTGACTTAGGGCCAAGATATATCTCCCCTCATTGTCTTTATATATTAATGTTGGTGTGAAATAAATTTGACTATGTAAAATGGGATGTATTCACCTCTTTCCCAGTCTTTCTGGTGTGAAGAATAACTTTGCTTTCCCAAGACTTTTTACCATCAGAAAGAGGAGGGATGTTTTCTGACAACAGCATTCAGTATTTGGTTGGTTTACAAGTTTCTTTTGTCTTTATAAGATCTCATTAATCACAGTTTATGATTTATTTTTCAGTGAATTGCAGTATATTTTGTGGCATAATTAAGGGTGCTAGATTACACAAAATCAGAAAAACAACTGTCCTATATGTTCTCATCTTTAGAGAAATTGCATATTAAAAAATGTAATAACTGCTCAAAAGAATTACTCTGAATTATCTTAAGGCATCTAATAATGGATTCAATAATGAGGCAGTTATTGGTAAAAGTCAGTAAGGCATTAAATGACAGTGGTCTTCTTTATATTTGATACACATTAACATTCAAGACAGGGGCAGAGTCTGTTTTTTGTGTATATGCGTTTATTGTTGCTTTCAATGCAGACAGGAAAAGTTTGTTCTGTTAGTCCTCTGTCAGAGGAATGACCGTTTTCGGTACATATTTATGGAATATAGAAACTCCTAGTCCTCATTTTGTGTGAGACCTGCAGTCTGGCAGGGAAGAGCAAACCTTTGTGGGCTCCTTGTCACCTATGTAACTTCTTTACAAGTGTGAATGCAGCTCTGGCTTTGGGGACAGTGGTGGTGTAATCAGAGAACATGGCTGTCTGCCTCCTGTTGTGAAATCAGGATCTTCTCAGGATCTCTACAGGGCCCCCGACATCGTGTACTTTGTCGATAAGAACCCTCAGTCTGTCCCCTGGTTTCTTAGTGTGATCAATCGATTTTTCTGTCTCGTTTCATCTTCAGTGCTTCTGGTTGTTCATTGATGCCAACTATCCTTACATTCCCTGTCTCATTTAGCCTTCCAAGTCTTCAAGCAGGTCATAGCAGACACTTTGTGTGACCATACCAATAATTCTTCTGTCATGTACCAAAAAGTCTGCCTTCATATGATTTCAGATCAAATTGCTATCATATTATTAGTGACTTCTGACCTTATGGCTTGCAGTTCACTTTTCAAGGGATTCAAGTCTTCAGCAACTGGATTCTTCAATTCTTCATTCTTATTGTTTTAGACATATCTTCTCTCAGGAATAGCAGGATATCTGACTTGATTGCTTCAGCAGCCATATCTGTAGTATCAATCCAGGTGGGTTGGCTGGATTTATGGTAACTGAAGCATATGGGAATTGCGGACCTCGTCAAGTTTATATTTTCAAAGATTTACTACTGTCCATGTTGATATTCTTGGCTGAAGTCAGATTTTAGTACACTTAAGGTTGGTTTAGTGAGAAATAATATTGGTTTTGATTTTAAGAAAGCCATTTAAACAGCAAATCCGGCAGGAGCTTTGAAGAGGGGTGAAATGCACAAAGTAGGTGAAATGATAGGTGAGCTGATCACACATTTTTCTCAATTTAATAAAGTCTGAGTAACTTACAGATTAAGGTTTTAACAAGAAGGTGTTAACAATGGCAGCATACAGAATGCCTAGATGGGGGAAAATAAATATATACAGCTTCAGAAATAAATAAGAGACCACTGCAATTTATTTTTAATTAGGCATCTCTGTGAGTATGAGATCCATTCCATGCCAGTGTCTGTTAAATTTCTACACAAACACTTCATTCTGCTTTATAAGGTACTGATTACTGATCACCGGAAGCAAATCTTATTTAGTGGGGAAAAGTATAAAAACACTGCTGTAATCAGCATTCTCCTCTTGCAATATGACCAGTTGGTAAAACTGGTAAAACACAAGGAAGTACGTCAAAGGAAATTATTGCCATTTTGTTTAAGAGTGAACAAGAACTTTGTTTCCTTTGAAACACAAGATCATTTCTCCTGTTTTGATGATCTTGATCTTGTTTTTGTTATTTCCTTTAATATTGTACTTTAAAGAACATAAAATACATTTATTTGGAAATTAGGAGAAATATTGTCAGACAAAGCTGTTCAGTTCAATCCTCACACCTATGAAAGATAAAACCAGAGAAACTTAACATTTTTTCAGTGGTCTCTTATTTTTTTTGAAGCTGTATGTGGTGAAAGAATTAAAAAGCAATATGCATTTATGTTTTGCACCTGTAGGACTCTTCTGATAGGTTGCCTTCTGTACTGCCTCATTTAAAAAAACAGTTCAGTCTAGCAATGCAGTTCAGTTTTTAGTTATGTGTGCCCTTTAACATTGCCATCTTTCTGTCATTTAGTTTTCGGTTTTGTCTTAATTTTCTTCGTAATGATTCTTAAGGCACTTGCAATCTTGTGGTTAGTGGGCTTGTCAGATAAGCTGCAGTCCTAGTAAATCAAGCATTAGATTCAGTTAATCTAACATTAATATTCAGACGCATTCTGAGTGCGTGTTGCATTTGCATCATGGTAGATTTTGTTCTGCTGTGTAGACACAAGGTACATGCACCTTACAAAGCGGCCAGACAGTGTGTGATTGAACGGCACGTCAAAAAAGGCAGCTAAAGATGGCTACACTATGCCCATGTGACATGTAGCTTATTTCATTCTTTTCAAAGCTTGTGACGGCATGACTCATGCTGTTCTAGTTGGTAGTAGGCATGTATTAGTCCCAGTGCATTACACTGATGACTGAAGCCTGAAAAACGCTCCTTTGCGCTTGAATGACTTGACTAATAATTTCTGGATAAGGTTTGACAGCTCCATAGAACTCCGGTGTCCAGCTATTCAGCACTCCTTCATTTCCATTAGCATCAAGACGATCTGCCACATTTCCAAGGCCCATGAGATGACCATGCGATGGGCCTAAATAGATTTTTCTGGATTGAATATGGTACATTTAGAGCACCGCATTACATTATTTGCCAACAGCAATTGTTATGACAAGGAAATACCTCTAAGGAAATATCTCTATTAGCAATGAAGAGCTTAACAGTAGGTGGTCCATTCAGGAGAAGGGTGAGGTGCACTCTTCCTGAACACATAAAAGTAAACACTCTAGTTTAAGCTTTTTTGGTGTATTTCTTCTGTGATAATTTCTGCGAGAGAGGGCATGGCCATGTGTATCCTTGAGGAAGACCTTAAAGATGCAATAAATAGCATTTTTGTGTTGCGCTTGTCAATCACACTGCAATCTTGTGCCTTGCCCGCCAAATGGCTTGGCAAGAAAACAGGTAGAAGCAGCAGATAACTGCAGAAAACAACATCCTGTTTAAGTCCCAATTTAATTTGTGATTCTTCACCATGAAGTTCAGAGGTAACTCAAAAGCAATGCATGTAAGCAATTTTAAACTCAGCTTATTAAAGTCCATAACAAACGACCTTGAACTTATTTTCAGCTTATTTAAGACAATTACCAACACGTCAGAAAAGTGCAAAAACTAAGGAAACAGCATCTATTTGATATAAGAAATCAAGGAGTTTGACTATCATTACGCTATCAGGATGAAATCAGACATCAAATGCTGGTTTCTACAACATTTATTGGTTTTAGTCTGAACCCATCAGCTTTCTTTGAGATGATGAAGAGATGAAAGTGAGGATGGCAGGGTTAGATAGATGAGTGCTCTCGCTATGAAGTGTGTTCATGCGCTCTGGGTCAGCACTTGAAACCCTCTTTAAAATCGGGTGGATGTAGCTCAAAATTTAAAGAACTGGGTTTCAATGGAAGGGCGTAGGGATGAAAGAAAGGAGAGCAGGTTTAGAATCAATAGAAATTAGTATGAAAGATGTATCATTGTACTGAGATCAATATGAAATACTGTTGTACTTTGGGTCAACAGCCGAATCTTTTGGTATTTGGCAGCTGTAACTTAGAAAAATGAGGAAGGAATACATTCAGATTGATTTATTTACAACAGATTTATTTATTGTTCTGCTGTTGTGCAGTGTTTAAACCATGTGCAATTTTTCAGATTATCCACTTACATACACATACACACACGTTTGTGTATAATGCTTGTTCTGCTCTTGTGCAGTATTTAAACCATGTGCAACTTTCTCAGATTGTCCACTTACATACACATACACACACATTGTGTATATTGCTTGTTCTGCTGTTGTTGTGCAGTATTTAAACCATGTGCCATTCTTCTGATTCTCCCCTTCCCTGTTCATCCACTTAACTTGCACTGTGTATATGCTGTTCACCCATATCTTTACTTATATTTATACAGCGAGAAATTGTTTATTGTTTTATACTGATCTTCGTTATCGTTATCTTGATCCCACGGATCCTGTTAAACTGTCTTTCTCACTACTTCTGATGTTTCTAAGGAATTTCCCCATTGTGGGATTAATAAAGTCAATCTAATCTAATCTAATCTAAATATGGGCAATATATTTGTTTTACTACTTAATGAGAACACAGCCAATAAGAGACTTTTGCAGACTTTTGCAATAAGAGGTCTTTTGCAGCAGTTGTCTCTTTCCACCTCAGTTCACTGTTACCAAGGAGAAACTACAGAGAGCAGTTTTTCCAGTCTTTTTCCCGACAGGTAGCAAAAAAAAAAAAAGAAAAAACCCTCTAAAGTTCCTCCTAATAGCAGCTGTAGTCCTAAATTCAAGATACACAACCAAAAGGATGTTTTCCCTTATCCAAACTTGGAAATCTCACTCTAGGACATCCAGGCTTGTTTATAATAAATGTATGGAGTGTTACGGGTTTAATTTTGGAGTGTCCCTTTAAGGATTAGAAACCCCTCAGTTATTCTTAGATCCTGAATGAGTCTGTTATTGCAGTGACAACACAATTATACTGATGACAGCAGCTCCTGGGTCAGCATCTTGCTCTGAGATGGGTGACGGACTCAAGAAAGACAGGAGGCTTGGAACGACAAGACAGCAAAAAAACATATCAGCTGGACGGAGACAGAGTGAAGGACGCCAGGCAGGTGTTGAGTCACCCTTAGATATCAAATCACTGTACAAGCTTTGGTTATTCCTCAGAGGCCCAAGCCACTGCTGCTAGACAGCCTGGTGTTTAGAAAAGCAAAACAGAAAGATGAAATGACTCCTGACCAACATCCACACGCGGGATTGGATCTTGGATCATACATTTACAGTGAGAGAGGGAAAGGCCTACTGACCTATGGTAGGTAGTCCTTTGCTATTTTTGCATTATAAGCTTTGTAGCTCCAGGCCAAAATCTCAAATACCCATGTCTCGGCTTGGGGTAAAGGAGGAATTGTGTTAAAACTGTCGCTTTTATTTATGCCTCTACTCGGACACGAACACTCCTCAACATTAATGATCTCGCCCACTTTCTGTCCATGTAGTATCATATATGATGGGTGAAAAAGCAAAATTTAAGACAGAAAGATATGAAGACAGGAGAAGATGTTTGAGGATAAGGATAGACACTGAATCGGCAGACGGAGGAAGGCACATTAGGATGCACAAGACAGGATGCTTTTCTGTTGCCATGGAGATGAGAGAACAGCCTGCTAGGGCCACAGGGATGTGGGGCAGAGAGAAATAGAGAGAAATGTAAAAAGGGAATGAGATAGATAGAACAGGGAAGATAAAAAGGAAAAGATGAAAGATGAGAAAAGAAAAGAAGAGGAGAGAAGTGAACAAAAGAACAGAAGAAGAGAAGTAAGGCTAGAAACAATTAGAGAAGAGAAGAGAAGAGAAGAGAAGAGAAGAAATAAGAAGAGAAAATAAGTGTAAATACAAAAAGAGAAGAGAAAATAATGGGTAATAAGCAAAGAAGAGAACATAAAAGACAAGAGGAGGATGAGAGACACAAGGAGATAAGAGAACAGAAAAAAGAAACAAGAAGAGAAGAGTGTAGAAAAGAAAAGAAATAAGAAGAACATAAGATAAAAGATGACAAATAAAAAGAGAAGACAGGAGAAAAGAGAAGAGAAGAGAGGGAGATGAGAGAAGAGAATCAGAGAATCAAGGTGAGAAGAGAAGAAGAGAAACAATGAGAGAAGAGAAGCCAAAAGAAGAGAAGAGAATCAGAATCAGAATCTCTGTATTATCATTGTAGTAGCTGTACAAAATTTTATAGAAAAGAGAAGAGAACAGAAGAGAGGAGAAGAGAAGAGAACAGAAGAGAAGAGAAGAGAGGTGAAAAGAAGAGAAAAGATGAGAAGAGAGGAGAAGAGAAAAGAAGAGAAGAGAAAATAAGAGAAGAGAAGAGAACAGAACAAAACAGAAGAGAAGAGAGGTGAAAAGAAGAGAAAAGATGAGAAGAGAGGAGAAGAGAAGAGAAAAGAAAAGAAAAGAAAATAAGAGAAGAGAAGAGAACAGAAGTGAAGAGAAAAGAAGAGAAAAGAAGAGAAGAGAACAGAAGATAAGAGAGGAGAAAAGAAGAGAAGAGAAGAGAAGAGAAAAGAAAAGAAGAGAAGAGAACAGAAGAGAAGAGAAGAGAAAAGAAGAGAACAGAAGAGAGGAGAACAGAAGAGAACAGAACAGAAGAGAGGAGAAGAGAAGAGAAGAGAAAAGAAAAGAAGAGAAGAGAACAGAACAGAACAGAACAGAACAGAAGAGAAGAGAAGAGAACAGAAGAGAACAGAAGAGAAGAGAACAGAAGAGAACAGAAGAGAACAGAAGAGAACAGAAGAGAAGAAAAGAGAAGAGAACAGAAGAGAACAGAAGAGAAGAAAAGAGAAGAGAACAGAAGAGAACAGAAGAGAAGAGAACAGAAGAGAAGAGAACAGAAGAGAACAGAAGAGAAGAGAA
>JBBPDB010000146.1:7147822-7167322 GCA_037974465.1 Brachypetersius altus
TGTCTTTCTCACTACTGCTGCTGTTTCAAAAGAATTTCCCCACTGTGGGATTAATAAAGTCAATCTAATCTAATCTATTCTAATCTACAAGACGTAGGAATGAAGGATTGAACAACTGGATGATAATGTCTGTGATTAGCATGTGCCAACACTCACCCCCCCAGTGTTGGAAGTATTGTGTGATGGAGGGGGCAAATGCAAATTGGGCAAATTGGGCATAAAACAATGAGAAGATGGGAGAAAGAGGCAAAGTAAAGCAAACAGTAAAGAGTAAACAGCTGATATTGTGTGAGCTGGTGAGGAGAACACAGGTTCGGTTCCAGATTTCTCCTGGGTTCCTCCAGGAGAGGAGGAACTTTTGTGAACAGCAGCTCCAGATTTAATTTACTGAAGAACTGATCGGTTAAACCAGGCTTCTGATGGAAACTACAATACTGGACTTCCACAAAGAACACACAGATATACTGAACATACAACCACTATTTACTGTGTAATGTTATTATGGTCAATCTCACCTGTCTGTCCTAAACATACTGTTTTTAATACTCTTATAAACATAGGAGTAGACAAATAGGTTTTGCTGTCAATAACCTATTTTTAAAAAATAATCTTACATATATACAGTACACATATACATATCTATATACATGATAATTACATGGTTTCCTGCGATAAATCGCATTGTTATATGTGAAATTAAATCATTCATTCAAAACTAGCGCATGCCTTCCTTTTTAAAGTACTGCTATATGAACAAGTGGAATAACACTTTAAACATCTTTTTAACATCAGTGTTCCCTTTAGCACAGTCACACAGCTGCAGTTCAAATATTTCTGTAAATCTCAATGTAAATATTAATGTAAAAAAAATCAAATATAAAACCAAAGCTATTTGCCACTGGAGGGCATTCACATTTTATATAGCTTGTTACTGAAAAACAAGTTACCCTCAGAGTTACAATGGCCGTCCTGTGTGCAGCATTCAGCACCCCGAGATGCGGCCAAGATGCGCTTACACACTCTCTAGCTAGAACTTTGTCAATGAGTATTGTCTGCAAACATCTACTTTATCAGGAAGTGGTCACCTGACGAACATCCAAAATGTATTGTGCGATAAGGGAGTCCTAAATAGCATGCAGGAACTCACCATGATTCTGAAATATTAGCATGAGTGGGGTGCGTGTGAGGACAAAACAAGGAGGTTTTTTTTAATGTAGCCTAAAAGCAGTAAGAGGAAAAAATAGGAAAAGAATGATAAGAAGAAGAAAGAGAAGAACAGCAAGATGGATTTCAAGTCGAGTTAATTATTAACTGTGGCTGGAAAATGAAATAGCACTGAATTGGCAGTCTGTGACTCAGCAGTTTGAGATAGTGAAGTGAATGTCACCAAAGGCCAACAAATCAGGCTAAATTTCCATATAAAAGTCCTGGCTGCTAAGCACGCTGTTTGTATGATCCAGCGATGAGGTGATAATAAAGCTATGAGTGCCATGAGATCTCTAATAAAGTAGATAGGGAAATATAAAATCCTTAAACATGCTAATGCATTCTTAGCTCACACTGCAGTAAAGAAAGGCTGAATTCTTACAAACCACCTTTATGTTGAGGAATCCCATTACCATGTAATAGATTTAGGGTGGAATGCTCCTTTAAGGATATTCTTCTGTTTTAATGGGAAAACTGAATTAGTGTTGCGGTCTACCTTTATATAAGCGGGCACCTTCTGAAAATGGTGAAAAGTATGACTTGCCCAACAAAAAAGTATCTTGCTCAAAATAGCTCTTATTAGACAAATGTATCATAGCAAGCGGTCCAGATGAGGTAAGTAATTATAAATATATCTTTGAACAATAACCAAAAAAAGACCCTGCAAAATTGTAATTGAATTGGGATGTGATGAGCTGCAATTAATCCAGTATGATGAAAAGAAAGGGGAGACAGGAACACAAAACATATCTGACAGTTTAATTAAGGGTATTATCCTAATGGATTTGTGACTAGAGGAAGAATGAAATGGCCGATTGTGATGAGAAAGCAAGCGCAAGACAAAAAGGCTGAGCAGACAGGCGGCGGACGAGAGGCCGGCACGCTTTAAACGGGCCACCGAACATCACGTCAAATGCCGCAGAGTTGGGATTTTTGAGAAATTCTGTCGTCGTGTTTGTGAACGTCTCTGGGCCAGCGCAATCTGCACTGTCAACTTTAACATAAGGAAGGAATTACAATTTATCCCTGGGTGAGCTTGCATGATCACAGGAACACATCAGGTGAACTTTCCGAGTGCTTTCTGGGACGGGCAATGAATGGGTGGCACAATGCTTGACATGTACTGGGAGAATTAGGAATGTGGGGAAAGAAAGCTGTGCTGAGTCGGTGTGAGATCATGCCAGGCTGAATGTAGCCGGGAGCAGCCAGCTCTCCCCAGTGGAGTGACCTTTCGCTAGTGCACGAGTGCAGGACTGGGCTGAGTTCAGCGCAGGCATGTTGAAAGTACTGCTGTAGGCCTGGCCACAAAACCCTCCACTGGGAGGAACAGCAGAAAAAGATTAAGCCCCCCTCCCTCTTAGGAGGACCTCGGCCTCTCTCTGCATTCCTGCAGCGAGTGGTGTGCTTTGTTTTACAGGTTTACTACATAAATGTATTGTAATAATCCACTGTAGATAAATCTTTTGATTTCTTGTACAGGAAGAGAAAATATGGCTTTTTGGAAAATCCTTTAGTGTTCTATACGGCCGGTTAACACTAGAGTACTGTTAATGCATTGCGGAATTAATGACACGTGCATTGTTTGCGGCAGTCATAATATCCAGTCATTCAATTAAACGCACACAGCTGTTAAGTTGTGGGAATCTTGTTGCTGTAATTAATTGGGACGAGGAGAAAGCAATACGAGGCGCCAACTGGATCCCAAAAGGTCTCTGGAACTGATACAGCTATTCGTCCAACTTTTAAATGAGGGCATTCATCTGTTGAGGATGGCACGGGGGCGGCCTTGGCCTGATCCCAACTTCACTACTTCCACAATTTCAAGGGCATAAAACCAGTGGAAGAGAGTGGTGGCGTGCTTTTTATTGTGATATAAAAAATAATGAGCTCGAAAGAATGACACAATGTGAGACGAGCACAGTCACCATGTGCTGCCAGAATGGACTGACTACTGGAACAAGCCATTTAAAAGAGCTTAATGAAGAATTCACATACCTGAAAAGCTGCCGAGCTTCGGAGCAGTCATGTCACCACCGTCATAGATCTCTAAGGAGTCCCAGTTGTGCTCTGTAGCGAAGCTCATGACTTGGATCTGGGAGGCGGCCAGGAAAAAGACATATAAGTTACAAAATCAGGCAGCGCTACCCATGTTCTAGTTCTATAGTAAAACATGGGAGGTGGTGTTAGTGCAAGTGGCAAAGAAAAGTTCCTAAACCCCGAAGGCAATAATAGAAATGTAATAAGCTGCCTCTCCTGGCTTACTGTCTTCATGAAACAACAATCTGATATGATGAAAAACACCAATGATCAACTTTATTTTTGATAATATTCAAAATGACAGATGAGAAAGAGTTTGTTAACGCTTAGACCACAACCGGCACAGATCCGAGCCTGAAGCGCAACAAATGGTTTACTTGTGATCTAATAGCAAAACAGCCCCTTATATGGAAGTTCCCCTGATTTGTGTTGATACTTAGGGTATCAGACAGCACTCTTTTGCTGTGTTTATGCAAAGCAGCAGCAACTAATCAGACTGTCACATATAGAATAGTATGCTGAGGCACACTTAGACATGAGAGGTAATGACTGCAAAAGCAAGCAATACATTAAAAACACTATAATATTCAATTCAAATTTGTAAAACTATATTAGGCAGCTTTGGGCCATAGAACTGGACTGCGGAACTTGTACACTTTCCTCTTGGGAAATTAACCTGCTTGTGTTTTCATGACCCTGCAAGGCGGCCAGCAGTTCAGCCCGCTGTGATGAAAATGAAAGTGTTTTAACTAACTAACCATCCATCCATCCATTCACCCATTTATCCATCCATCCATCCACCCATTTATCCATCCATCCATCCATCCATCCATCCACCCATTTATCCATCCATCCATCCATCCATTCATTAATTTTCTAATAGCTGTAGTTAAGCAATTGGGATGTTTCAGTCCAGTCAGCACTTATAATTTAACTTTACATTTCACATAAATGAATAAATAAATAAATAGAATAAATAAATAAATAAACAAACAAAGGTGAACGAGACTGTAGAAGATTATAAAATAATTGTGAAATTAAATGAATAATGGATAATATTCACTGAATTCCTGAAATATTGAATAAAATTTATAAAAATCTATTTCAGTGAATCCACATGAGTTATTATTGCAAAACATAATACAAATGTGTAAAGGGTCTCAATGATGACTCTTGTTGGACTGCAGCCAGAAGAAATGTTGTGGTAGCATTAATCTGGATTTAGATCATGCTGGCTACTCATCACTGTGAGGTGATACAATGTTAATGTGTTGTATGCAATGTCTTTTTTGGTCAGTGTAGCTTGATATTGTTAAAGCTTGGCTATATAAAACTGTTTCCAAAATAAGCCCATGTTATTTACTGAGCCGCCATCTGCACTGAGCCTATCTCACAACTCTAAAATTAGCTGGTGTAATTCAGCAGTGGGGCAGGTGACTCTGAGATGAAATGTGCTCCAGTCGGCCGTGTTGCTCGGCTGTGGCTTTACTCCTTCTGATGAGTTTTGCCGCGGACCTCTGCAGTACTTGCCTGGATGCCGGCTCCTTCGGTGACTGCGATTTTCCACACACAGTTGAGGCTGTTCCCATAGGGCTCAGGGAATCCAGGCGACAGGATGGTGCCTCGTCTTTCTGTGAGATTCCCACTACATGGAACTGCAGAAAGGGAAGGAAAGCAGAGAATTGGACGAAGACTAGTTTCTGTCTCACCCTTTCCTCCTTACATTGGTTTTTAAGCCCAAGCGGAATGAGGAAGTAGCGCATACTCGAATTTCATTAATTCTACTGAATATGGAATGATGCATATTTCACGAGTTACTGGAATGTGCCGACGGGCAAATCTTTGCCAAGAGAGTTCAAGAGGTGAGAGCAAATTTAAAAAAAGGGAGATGATGAAAATGAAAAAATGCACATCAGCAAGTGTTTCAGGGGATCCAAAAATCATGTCATTGCAATCTGACAGTGAGTGGGTTCCAAAACAGAAGTCCAGAAAAAGGGCTCTGGGCTACAGGCAAAGCAAAGCAGAACTTGCAGACAGAACTGCTGTCAAGCCAAGAAATTTAACCCAGCGGCCTGACATTCGAAATCCTAGTTAACACTGCCATTTTGCCCTTAAGCCAAAACACTTAACCCAAACAATTGCTCCAGTGCTGCCAGGGAAATGGCGCACACCCGTTCAGGAAAAAAAAACAGTTCTCAAACGGGACAGAATCATATATGTTTGCAAAATCATACCCTTTAATATAGTGCTTAAGAATGCTGTCTTTTCATTAAAACAAAACACTTAGAATACACTTAGAATACAGACATTCTTGTGTTACACACTGAAAAGTTGAATTTTAGCATTTGTTGCTTAATCAGTATTTACCGTTCAATCAATTTTGGACATGAAGTAGGACTCAGAGGTTCTACATATTCATTATGTTCAACCTCCAATTTAGTGGCCAGTTTCAACACACTCTCCCTCAACCTCATGATGTTACCAAGACTGGCTAGCACTGTGCAATGTGACAAGGGGAGAGGGAGGGCCATCTATCCTCTAAAAGAGAGTGAGGCCACTGGGAGGCCATGGATGACACAACTGCACCACACAGAAGCTGTGCCATTTTGCCTTTTAACATTTAAAAGAAAATACAGGTGCTAAAACATTGCTTAGTAAGTGAGAAACAGGTTTTCTTTCATAAAGAAGTTTCAGTGGATGGCTCTTTGTAAACGTTCTATAGAAACTGCAGTTTGTTCATTGAACTGTACATCTAAGCCAAGACACATTCAGGAATATTCATTTCCTCCAACCCATTTAACTTAATTTAACTTTCAACTACTTGAAAGAATGATACGTATAATGGGTGTCCAATCTCATCAACAAAGAGCCAGTGGTGCTGCAGGTCCTCATTTAAAACAATTAGGACCACATCAGATTACACATTTTTAATCCAATTGGTTTCATTCTTCAGATGAAACCAATTGAATGCAAGCTCCTGATTCAAACCTGTAACTACTCGTGTGCAGATGTGCAGATTGTACACTTATACGGGCATATACGGTCAATAAAACCCATCTGGATCATGATACTTTTCTTAGACAGAAGATTCCTGAAGATTCTGTGTAGCAGTGGCTCGCTGGAATGGTGGGCCACATGGGAAGTGGTCCGAGCACGGGGTCAGCCGCCCTACATTGCCCCAGAGAAAGTAAAGGCTATGTCTCTTGCTCAAGGCTGAAAAGACTGTGCAGCATAAGGTCAGTGTTCAGGCTGGAAATGCCACCCTCATGTCCTAACAGTTAAAAGGCCTGCCTGCCTTTCTGCTCTTTCCGATTGTGTGTGTTTTGAATTAGAGCATAAACAATGCTTAAATATTATTCATAGAAAGGCGGACAAAAGCTTACCTATGCAGGTGGGGATGGTGTCATTCCATTGTGCCAAAGCATTGGGGACAGCGTGGCACTTAATAGCTTTGGATCCCTGGAGGAGGTATCCTGGGCTGCACTCGAAGCGGACAATGGAGCCGGCGGAGAACTCTGAGCCGATCCGCCTGCCGTATCTGGGCTCCGGGATGGAGCTGCACTGGGTATCACTGGTGCGCGGCACGGCTAGACGGACACAAATGGATTTCTAATCAAAATGGAGCAGATGCGCCGTGTGGCACCTCATCCACTTACAACGTACAAGCCTCCTTTATTTCCCATGTATTTCAGATGAAGCACTGTTATTGTAATTACAAAAAGCGAGAGCTGGCAGACCCCCATGCATAATGAATCAATATGAATGGACAGCGGAAATGGACCTTTATACCAGGGGCGTCATGCACCCAATTTTCTTAAGGGGAGAACAATTTGTGGGGTCTGACAGATACATATGTTGTACTACGTGGATACAGTCAAGCTGTTATCCAAAAACAGTAGACAGGACGACTGTGGAAATGTCTTTGTAGGGGTAAAATGAAAAAAAAAAACAACAACAATAATTGTAAACAGAGGAGAAGAGCCTTTCTCCTCTGTAACACTTAAGAAGGAAAGCAAGAGTAATAACAAACATATGGTGTGATTCAATGCTTGTTATTTATCGCATGTAAGGAAATTGTCATCATTCAGACGATACTGTATTTATGTTTGATAATACACAAGCTGACAAGTCTATAATCAGTTGATCATGAGTTGTCTGTACAGGCTTGCTTGGCAGAAACAAATTGCCATTTATTGACATTAAAGCCTTGAATATATAACATATAACATGCAGAATATGACATATAACATGCAGGATCTAATACACAACATAAACCAAGTGTATATGTGATTAATTGCATAAAATTATATTGCATAATCATACAATCATATGTAAAAATACCCCTGGGAAAACTATGTTGTGCTGAAGTAAAAGTGAGTTAAAACATTCAGACAAATAGAGGGAACACACTTTAAATCTGACATTTTCATAAAAAATGAGCTTAACATATTGGAAACATAAAATAGAAAAATGCACCATATCTTTAGCACATGCTATTTTTCCATATTTCCAGTATGTTACATTCAACAAATAAACAGTGATTATCCATTGCTGTTTATTTGTTGCACATGTGTGTTCTCTGTGTGTTCTCTGTGCACTTACTTTCACTTAGAATACCAACAAATCATGTAATTTGCCCAAGGGCAACCAAACTTATGCACATGACTTTACTAGAAGAGATTACACAACAACAACAATAATGCTTGCCCTCTAAAGGTTATTTATTCTTTAAAAATAACAAAAGGTGATGTGTCCATCTCACTTAAATAGGCACCAGACCTCTGGATCTAAAACCATGGCGGAGCTGCAGTGCTTTAGTTGGATTCTGATGCTTTTTCATAACGTGGAGCTTTGCAGCATCTTTGATGCCGCTTCTGCTTGTGTCTGACTTTCATCTGATGCTTGTGGATGTGCAGAAGCAGGCCGGGAGGACTCAGCACCATCGCTCCGCTGCCTCCATGTGCCAAATGAACTGTCCTAACTGTCAGGGAATATTTCTCACGCCCCCCACCCCCCTCGCTTACCCGCATCCTATGCCGTGCGCCATAAAACGGCAAGGAGAGATAAAAAGAGACAAAGTGTGCACGCTATGGACAGCTATATGCATGCGGCAAATCTGCCCATGAAAAGATGCCTAATAGATCAGCTGTTTTTACGAGGCAGCTGACAAAGACAGTTTTAAAAACGCATGTAATTCACACATCTCATTTATGGCTCCTTTCAAATCAGAGGGGAGAAGGGGAATGGCATCACGTGACCCACTGTACTTTGTCAGCAGCTAAGTTATTGTGCTATACATTTAATTTACATTCCATACTTGTACATATGGAGTTACATGACCCAATTGATTGGTAATTACGTTTGTTATATTCACAGAATTTATATCAATTTTACACCTTTGACTTCGAAATATTACAAAAATATGGCAAGGTTATCTTTTTCTTCCTGAAAAACTTTAGCAGTGGCTGTCAAAGACTTTTCAAAGCCAAAACATAATAAAATATCACCTTTTTTACACAAAAGCAGTATCAATTTAAGGTTTAAAATGTTACATTTTTTTTTAACAGAATTTCTTTGCTTGAGATGAGAGGAAAAAAAGTAATGTAAGAAGAGCTGGGACACTGAGGGAGCAAATTAAAATGGTGCCTTAGTGACATGTGCCCCCAGGTTCTGCCTTGGGAATCACCCGCAAGGATCCCACCTTTGCTACTCTCAAGAGAACCACTCAAAAAATTATCCCTCCATTCAACTTCATTTAGAGGTAAATGCTTTATAAATTGCATCACAGTGCCCCCCCCCCCTTGTTAATTTGGCTCCATTGTGTATTTGTTATGACGTTGTGATTGCAGCTGCCAGCTCCTCCAGCTGAACCGCTTGGGTCGTTTCCCCCCCGGAGGCTCGGCTCAAGCATACTGATGAACACACCAGGCTCCCTAAGACCCAAGACCCTGTAGGGCTGAATTATACTTCTGCTTTTGAGAATCTGCATGTGTACAATGACAAATACATAGAAAGGAGAAGATACATAGCAACAGTTGCTAGGTGGATTTTAATCCTGAGGAAATAATGTATGTATTCCCACAATAAGCAGTTGAGATTTTAGAAGCATACACATTAACTCCACTGCAAAGTCAGAGTGCTGATCTAGAAGCAGTTTTAGCTCAATGACCATCACAAATATGGGAAATTCTGATCCAAGATCAGTCTGCCTAGAAAAAAATGTGTAAGTGTCCCTTTAAGTGCTGATGGATGCATAGTGGGCGGTGTGCTGCATTTGAGATTAGAAGATTAAATGCAGATCTTTGTTGCCTCTTTAAGGTGACCTGTTATTTCAAGAGAGGTGAGGGTGTGCGTACCTTGGTAAACAAAATGGAATCCCCTGGCGGAAGGGCCACTCTTAGTGGTGAACCTCAGCATGATCTGGTTTGAAGTGGCCAAGGGCAAGGTCTCTCCTGCAATATAGAAATATGCCAAATAATCACGTTTAACTCCCTAAGTCCAGCACCCCCCACCCTTCCCCTCCCTGGAGTTGCATGTGGCAGCAAATGTAGTGTAATAAACACAGTGCTGAGCTACTATATATGACGGATGGCTTAATAACCAAGTGTCCCTCCTGGACATGCTGAAAGGCTGGGGAGTGAGGAGAAGCAGCGCTGAGACGTCTACAGATTGATAGCCAAAGAAAAACTCTGTCTTTTGCGCAGCAAAGTCGAGACCATGAGCCGTGGGCAGGATCAGGCTGCCAAAGATGCTTTGCAAGGGTTCTTTGACCACAACTTCAAAATAACATGTCGGGCACCACTGCTCAGATGGGCATTCGACATATACATGTGCATCAAAACACTTGAAATGCACATCATAACTAAACGTCAAGCAGCTGACCAGATTCTAGCCGTGGTCTTAAACTCACCCCAAAGACGCAGTTTTGCGAGCCTTACTGTTCCTGCTAGTCTCAATAAGAGAAGGTGGGAGTCTAAAAATACAAAACCACACAAACAGCAAGCAGCACAAAAAAGGCAGTGTAATTTCAGTGATATGGCTGATAAGCAGACTGCTCGGCTGAGCCTGCAGGGTTAAAAGCTCTAGTGTGAATAGACGGGCCTGGCGGGATTTCTGGCCTGCTGGGCTCAGTGGCTCAGACAGAAACACTGGGAATTTACAGCACATCTTTGGGGGATTATATTGTTGCACGACAGACCATAAAAAGCAGAAAGTATCAAAGTGCCATACAAATAGTTTATGTCCAATTGCCTTCATCAATCCTGGGAAGAATGCGGAATTAAAGGCTTGTTCCCTTTTAGGCGGTTTATTACCTTTCGCCTTTAATGGTAATATCAACAATAAATCCGCATGAAGCTGTGTCTGAAACAAAGAAAAATTATTTTAATAGGAAACTGTGAGGAATTAAGAAAATAGCGGGCCAGGGTGTAAAAATGACAATGACCCAATGAGCAGTGAATTAACAAACAGACTCGCCATTATGAAAAATGCGCATAAAAAAACCCAGTGTCGCATAAAGACCTCTCAAGCAAGCTGCCGACTGGTCAAGGATTTGTCAGTAAAATGGACCCATGCACTGTAAGTTTAAAATAAGTGAAAATGATTAGCAAAATTGTGCTACAGCAACGCTCCCACAGGGAACGTATTTTCCTCCCTGAATGAAGCCATTAAGTCTCGCTCATGACCTCCTTTGCTTCTAAATTGCATGCACTTAATTGTCTTTCCTGCTTGCTGCAGAAGCCGCATATGCTGGTTCATTTTTTAATTTTTTCCCAGCTCCCTAAAGGATTTGTGCATTTCAAAGTGTATGCGAAGCAACAACAAACACTGAGAACAATGTAAAGCTATTACTTACCGGTATGAGAGCCGGCCAGGGAGCTCAGCAGCCTGGCGTTCTGATTGGGTCCATCAAACAGCTCGACCGAGTCATTCATGGCTGTCTGGAAATAGGCGAATTGTCCAAAGACCACTGAGGAGACAAAGACAAATTGCCCGAGCATGTCACTATCATATGCACTACAGCGGAGGAGACTGAACCTAAATACAGTACCTAAACATTTCATAAATTTCACTGCAGTCACAGTCTGATGGCTTTACGTGTGAACAAAAAGTGTTCATCCATCAAGCATCCATCACCCGCCTGCTCTGGAATGTCCATTATCTCACTGCACTGTATGCCTATAGTCGAGGGATGAAAAATGAATAAGCTCTGTTGAATCTAGTGCTACACATGAAGGTCAAACGCAATACTTTGACAATGACAATGAAAACGCAATAGAGCAATACTTTGACAATGTAAATTTATGTATTTGGAACACACTCTACGTGTGGTTTCAAACACTGTAAAAGCCCACTGATAAATGGACAGACAAATATGTCTACTTTTAAGCCTGAATGTTCTCTTCATTTTGTCCATTTTTATAGACAACAGTTTTGAACACAGTATCAGAACCACTTGATTAAGTCTATTCAAGCTTTCACATTTTCACATTTGACCAGCAAGCTTCATCATGTGGCTCTAGAAGATACAGTCATGTGCAAAATTTTTGCAAACCTCTGGTCTAATATCATTGCCAAGTGAAAATAAGTACATCTTTTGCAGATAAAACACTTAAATACAGTATTTTTTGCTGTGGATGTTAGGGCATAATTTCTATTCCGTTGCTGAATTTAGCATTTAATTTAACTGAATTTAAGTTAATTTCTATTCAGTTGCTGAATTTAGTATGTAAATAAATTAAAATGTGTGCAAATGTGTTCCCCAAAAAACCATGCACATCAACAAAATAGAACATCAACAAAACATGACATTTGACTGGATAATTTTGGCACTCATCTGTAGCTTACATCCTAAGTAGCTTATGTTGTTATAAGGATGGCATATAGCTTATATTACTTTAAAGTATTTTTAAAGCAGTATAAGATATATACGTCAGTTAAAAGTGCAGGGCTGTTAACTTATTATATAGGCACTTATTATATAACTGTCTGTTATTATTTGAGCTGATCGCTATATGTATTCACCGATGTTCGCACATCGCTACAAACAGGATGAAACAATTGCCATGACATTTACACACACACACAAACACACACACACACACACACACATATAAATATATATATAAACAACTCCAGTCCAGTAATCTGTCAGTCGTTTGATGACATCCTCACACACGTAGCTGAGGAACAGGGGTGTCCAGTGCTAGCATTAGCCATGTTAGCTTCAGATGCAGTGCACAACGCCGGAACTGTTACTGTACTTTAACACCAAATTGCAGTTTGTGCAGGTCTCTGTGCTGTTTGTGTGTCTAAAGTGAAGGATCTCCACACATGTGATGTGTGCCTGTCTTCTCTGCTGCATGTCTCTCATCCTGTTGTGGTGTTTAGAGTCACCTTGCATCAACGGTACCGCCCCTTTTATGAAGGGACAATAATAAGTGGTTAAACCACACGACTAGTCGACTTCTCTCAGGGGGCATTAACTCGTGCCTCTGAAGTCGAGTAGTCGACTAGTCATCTTTTCTGTTAATGCCCTAATATATATATATATATAGCTCCAAAAAAATGAAACCACTGCAAAAATCTTTAATCTAAAGATATCTATCTTTGATGTAGTTGTATTAGTGTTTTGCCATCTAACCGGTCACGTTGTAAGAGGAGAGTGTTGTTTACGGTGTTCTCATGGAGCAGAACGTAGGAATTGAACAGACACTGGCATGGAATGGTTCTCATACTCATAGAGATTGCTGTAGTCCTATTTTCCTGCGCTGAATATGCGCTAATCATGAGCTAGCAAGCATTTTGTAACAATATTTATATTTTGACTACCTAATAAGCTTGTAAGCCAGTAAAATTCAGAAAAATCTGTACAGTACAAAGCATATCTGCTTTGGAACATGTGCTGCAGGAATTTTCACAAACATCATTCATTTAGAAAAAAACAGCCTTCTTATTCCGTCTCTATTGGCTTTTTGTTATTATTACTCAACATGGTTTGAGGCAAGTATGTCATGATTGATGAACGCAGTTTAACCAGTGCTCTTTAGTGTGGTGTCAGCAACGGCTACATTAGCCTGGCAGCTCCAGTGCAAAACTGGAAGAAGCGAACTTCGGACTCCCAACATCTTGGCTTATAAACTACATTTCAGAGAAGCTGTAAATATGATACTTTTCTGCACTTTGCTTAAAAATCCATGTTTAATGCGACATGCAATGTGTGCTGCTTAGATTATTTAGCATATGACTATAAGAGCTATAAGCATATGACTAGGCTTATAGCGTAGGACAGTTGCTGCACATTCACATTCCAGATGGTCCGACTTTACACAGCCATGTACAGACTGTAAGTGCACTGTTTACTTAATGCACTGACCACATGTCACTGTTTTTTACATGCTATACATGCTCGTCATGCTTGAGCACTACTTTTACACCTGTAATGCATGCAAAGCACACTGTACATCTCTCCTGATCAATGTTAAGGTGATTTAAAGCTCCTGGGAGTGCCGGGAGGTCACTCACACATGGTGGGAGAGGGCAGTGGACAATTACAAACCCAGGGTGGTGTATGTCAAGAAGCCACGGCCCAGGTGAGGGTAACTTCATTGTTTCTTCTTTAATTAGATATTTGCTCTCACCTCCAGCATGGGGCCTCCGGAAAATGTCCCAAGGGAGCTGGCCCTGCCGCTATGTAAATATCAGAACTGGATATCCTCACGGCCCGCAGGCTTTCCATCTGCAAGGTTCCCACGCTGGAGCTTTACTTTACGATAATAGCTGCTACAGGTAATATTGTAGTTTGCATGGCAAACTCTAACTGTTTAATACCCGTTTAATACTGTAATACTGTAAACCTATTGTAAGTCTATGATGGTCTATAACTAAATTACAGCTGCAATTAAAGCACTATTTGAGACACATTTATTTTACTATAAGATATTCTGTAAGGTAATTTGTGAGAAACTGTCTGATTTATGTGTTATAATATGCGTGTTTGATTTCCCCCATCATAGTACAGACACAGCTGAGTCTATTTTTAGGAAACAAAAGGTATTTAATGGCAACATGAAAACATATACATTTTGTCCTCACATTTTTCCTGTCATTAGATTTCTCTGTCATTTTAAAGAGAAGGAAGTTGAACTTTTGCCACAAAAGTCTTATATGCAAGTTAAAACACTTGCACACTGTAATGCCATCACAAGACTGGCATACACCCCAACCATGCCTTCTCTAGGGTTGTAGTCATGTGGTTGTGACAGTTGTAGCTTACAATTGGCATATCTGGTGTTGTTCTAATACAGTGCTGTAGTTCAGCTGTCACTGTGAAATTTAAGACCAGCACTACCACAAAACGATAGATCAAGCAAACTCAGCAGGCCTAGCGAGCGCTAAAGCGCACAGCATGTAAACATTACATATCCTCTGCTGCATCACTCACTACAAAGTTGCACACTGAATCTAGATGTAACATCACAAAAACAACTGTGTCAGAACTTCATAAAAGGGGTTTCCACAAGCCTAAGATCATCATGTGCAACGTGGACAGGGTGGTGTGTAGCACGCAGCCACTAGACTCAAGAGTGGAAACGTGTACTCTGGAGTAATAAATCATGCTTCATTATTTGGCAGCCTGACTGATGAATCTGGGTTTAGCAGATGCCAGAAGAACATTACCTACCAGAAAGCATAGTGCCAGCAGTAAAGAGTGCTGGTGGGCTAATAACGGTCTGTTTTCCAGAGTTTGGGCTTGGCCAAGGTTAATGTTGATGCTACAGCAAGACGTTTATGCAGCCAACTTTGACAACAGTTTGGGAAGGCTAATCTTAGGGTGTACTCATACTAGGCATGGTTGCCGTGAACCGGACCCGAGTACGATTGTCCCCGCTCCTCACTCCCCCTCTGGCCCGCACTCACATTGGGTTTCAGCATTCGTGCCGGAGCACGCTTAAGTCATTATGGTGCAACGGTTTCAGGATAAACAGGAAGAGCGGCGCTCTCGCTGAACGCAGTGGAGTCTATCGCTCTGTTTACTTTTTTGATTGTAATTTTGAGTCATTTGGTCCGCAGTTGTCCACAGCCCTCTCATAGCCTGTTGCTTTTGTGGCACGAAAAATGGTTTTGGAGCATCGCAAAAACGTGGCGTCACGCGTCCTGATCCATGCTCCAGCGCGGTTAGCGCTCACACTACATGCAAACCGCGCCTGAGTCCAACTGAACCGTAGTCTGGCTCACCTCTTCCAAGCGGGCCAGATAAACGAACCACACCCGGGCACAGAGCACACACACTAGTCAAACCAACTGCGCCCGGGCACGGTTCGGAGCACTCACACTAGTAAAACGAACCGCGCTTTGGTGGTCAAACACACTTGGGTAAACTGCCTAGTGTGAGTACATCCTTACACCCTGACTGTGCCCCTGTGTAAAAAGTGAGGTCTATAAGGAGATGGTTTGATGTTTTTTGTGTAGAAGAGCTCAAATGTCCTTAACCCAGTTCACTGGGATGAATTGGAACGTCAATTGTGAGTCAGGCCTTCTTGAACAACATCAATGCGTGATCTTCAAAATGCTCTTTTGACTGAAAGTGTGTGAATTCCCACAGACACACACAATCCTGTTTAAAGTCAAAAGAATGAAGGCTGTTTTAGGCAAAAAGAGGGCAGAAGATCCTTATTCATGGTCTTGGAATAGGATGGAACTCACATTGGTGTGATGGACAATTGTCCACCAATCTTTTTTATCTATTTATTGTTAGAAGACGTAATAACCTTTTAATTTAAGTGAATCCAGGAAAAATCTATATGGGACAAAATGGATCAGCTCTAGGATATCTTTTGTTTTTGACAGAGAGTGATAGCTTGCATTTTACAAACACCATTAATTTGGGAGAATCAGCCTGCACAGGTTTGACCCAAAAAATGGTTTTAATTTTTAAGAAGCTGGTTAAAGAGTCATTGTTTACTGAGCTCTCCTGCACCGCTCAATGCAGTTCACACAGCCTGTAGGCAGAGTTTAGATTGGGCAGAATCCCCAGTTTAGCCTTTTGCCATGACTATAATTATAATAGCGATGTTTTTCATTATCTTGTAGCATTTCAGTAAATTTACCACTTTATTAAGATAGAATTTATACAAATAGTGCAAAATAAGTAAGTAATTACAACATTTGCAATAATAATACAGTAGTAATGCCACCACCAAAACAATAATAAAACAATAAAAAACAATAAGGATAAAACAGGTTATTTTACATAGGTCAAATATGTCTTCAGCTGCAATATATTTATGGAATACTGAGACTACAAAAGGAGGCGATCATGAATGAAATGAAACTGCTAGTGGGGTAGAATCAAAATAAGACCACCTCACTCAGGAGATTGTGTTTACTCACCAAACTCTCCAGAGACTGTGATGTAGTAAGAGCAGGTCTGGCCTGTAGTGTAGTTGTGTGGATAGTTTGGAGAAAGCACAACTCCCTCTGATCCCGTGTACTGACCACCGCAAGGAGCTAAAAAGAGAGAAATGAGTGTTAACAGCTGTGGCAAGCCATTAAATATGTCACAAGACAATCAGTGGAAGATGTGAATGTCGAGAGAAAATTCCTAAACCATACCAACAATGGAGTTCAATGAGGAGACCATTCAAATGTAAAACGACTAGGACAGTAAGGAAGCTAATTTGCTCTTGATGACCACTTAGTCTGTCTTGTGCTGGAATACCACGCCTTAGGCTTGTCCACATGCTCTACACAATTCCAGTTTCTTAAATGTCATATCCCATGCATACGGTGTATAGTGCCGACTTCAGAGACAACTTATAATTAAAAAAGAAAAATCCATGAAGAAAGTGATGGCCTAAATTGCACTTGTCAGGAGAGAAAATGAGTCACTTGTGCTGCTCAGTGTTTTTATTTTTTTAGCATTATTATTATTATATAATGTACATTGTAAATTGCACACAATTTACTTCAAGGACTCTTCATAGCTTAAGTACTTCCAGCAAGTTTCGATTTCTGTGTAGCTCAGACGTAATGTGGTGGTTTATGGACAGATAATATTACATCAATGCAGTCTGTACCTGTTAGACCGTGTCACTCTAATACTCATACTGGATGAAGCAAGCCAATAATAACAGGCTGGAAAATGTACTTACCTATCTGAATTGCTTTAGTAATGATTTCATGCTTAATTACCTTTGTGTCATTGCTGCTAAAATGACCAGCAATCAAATCATCACAATTGCTCTACCAAAGTGTAGGGAAAACACACTGCAGCCAGCGACTAGTTTTCAATAACGCTCATTATTGACTCTTAGCTGCGTAGTTATTATTGTCTCTTGACATTTGACTTGGATCTTAAGCTGGGACTGCTTTAAATGAGATCACTCACTGCTAGACCCTGCAATGTAAATGAAATAATCACTGATCAGGATCAGTCTCACAGAAACTTAGACTTGACTTGATGGATACAACTACATACACAAACAATAGCCTAGAGCGGCAGGCAGAGCAGACATGTCCTAGGTATTAATCAGAAAACAGTTTAAACATTCACTGTCTTTGAATTCTTTATCTTAGTACAACCATTCCAGATACAAATAACACCTCTTTTTCATTGACTTCTAAATACAGGCCACAAGGGCCTTAGACAGTTTTCTTAGACAGTTTTGTTAGCAAAACTAGAAGTATACACTGAAGAAGTAATAATTGTTGGAGATTTTAATATTAATTGATTCAAGATTCAAGAGGCAAGAAGCAAGATTCTTTATTTGTCACATGCATAGTCATACAAGTACAACACACAGGGAAATGCATCCAACATAAAGAACTGTAACGGCTAGGTCAGTGGCCGATAAGGGCCACTGCTTTTGGTTTGTGTTCTTTGCTTTGTTTTGTTGTGGTTCTGTTCTTTGTTTCAGGGGGGCTTTTATGTTGACAGTTCCTGGGGTTTGTTTTGGTCACGTGTCTTGTGTCTTGTTGTTTTCTGTCCGTGTGCCATGTGTTCCTTGGTTCCACCTGCTTGTGTTTAGTGCCGTGATTATGTGTCCTTATAAGCCTGTCTTTATGTTCCAGTCCTCATGTGTCCATCGCCTCATCTCTCTGCCTGTGTCCTGCCTGTTGTTCTGTTTTGCATCTTGGAGGCCACCGAGCCTATATAAGTTCCTTTTCCTTTTGTTTAATAAACACTCGAGCATGGACTCCTGCCTGCCTGCCTGCCTGTTCCTTGCCCCGAGGTAAATCACGAGGGCCAGTTCCATCCAGCCCTCGTGACAGATGGACACATCTCCCCACACGCTCTTCTAAGAGCAAGGAAGTCCGTGCCTGGAATGAGGAGGAAACCGGCGCCTGGCGCGAACAAGCCACCGCCTGGGCGAAGGGGTGGGGCGCGGAGGACTCCGAGAATGACTCCGCGCTCTTCCGGAGCGACAGACCGCCATGGGAGCTCCCGTAAGAGTCTCTCCCGTGAGGCTCGGAGGACGAAGCCCGCTCAGAAGCCGCCCCCCCGTCTACAACAACCAAAAGGCGGAGGCAACGGAAACGCGGGGCGCCCGCAGCACCTTGTCTCCCAAACAAGGCCGTCACCCTGGAGGAAGAGGACGAGTCGGTAGGCGATTGGGAGACGTTTGACCTTGTCGGGTTAGCGTAGGGTGCCAGGCCCCTTTTGACCACCTAGAGGGGCCGACCCAGTCTCCCGGAAGGGATTTACTAGCCTACCTGCTCGCCTGCCAGCAAGGGGTCCGTCCAGTCTCCCGGAGGGGACTGCCTGCCTGCCTGCTCGCCTGCCAGCGAGGGACCCGCGGTGGGGCCCGTCCTGTCTCCCAGAGGGGACTGCCAGCAAGGGGTCCATTGGGGGACAGCCAGCCCGGCACCGAGGACATAGGGTAGAGTTGAGGAAGGGGACCGGGGCTTTGTCCTTGCCGCCGCTGTCCCCCGCCCGCCCGCCCGCCCTTGTGGGACTCTTTTTGGGGTTTTTTTGTTCCGTTCAGTTCGGCTGCCCGGCCGCCCCAGGAGTGGCGGCGTCTTTAAAGGGGGGGTGCTGTAACGGCTAGGTCAGCTTTTGGTTTGTGTTCTTTGTTTTGCTTTGTTGTGGTTCTGTTCTTTGTTTCAGGTGGGTTTTTATGTTGACAGTTCCTGGGGTTTGTTTTGGTCACGTGTCTTGTGTTTTGTTGTTTTCTGTCCCTGTGCCATGTGTTCCTTGGTTCCACCTGCTTGTGTTTAGTGCCGTGATTATGTGTCCTTATAAGCCTGTCTTTATGT
>JBBPDB010000146.1:7175902-7189450 GCA_037974465.1 Brachypetersius altus
GACACGTGACACAAGAACAGAACGTCAAAATAAGAGCACAGAACATGAACAGAAAACCAGCAAAACAACTGAAAAGCGAACCGTGACAATTACCCTTCTTTCCAATGGAAATCACTGTAATTTCATATCAGATATGGAGACAGATGAGCACCTAGAATGTAGCCACTTCAAAACCTAAAAGTTAGCTCACGAATCACTGTTTAGTCATGCGTTTCCATCGTCAGTCTAGCGATTTTATTGAATGCTCAGTCAAGTTCATGTTCTAGTACCTTCAAACTAAATACATATAGATGTATAGCACTTCATACTACAATGAAATCATCAGAATTGATTAGCTCCTCTGCCTTTCAGCGCTCAAGGGCTAAATCAGTGAACTCATGTAAATGTTATTAAACTGTTAAAACTTCGTCCAACTCTCTATGTCTAAAGGTTGTTTGCAAGGTTGTTTTAATGTCTTTCTCGAATTTATGTCACTACATTCTTTTAGAGAAGGAGTGTCTTAAAGGAGAAGTCTTTAACTAACATTATGTGGGTATGACATGATTTCTTGTAGCCTTATATGAAGTCCACCATTTGTTTAAAACCGTGAAAACAAAAATAAGCCTCAACTACGAAGGACATATTTATTAGACAATAACAAATGCATACAAGCTACACTGAGGATACACAGCTGCATTACAGGTGGAGTGATGGCGGCGAGTAGGAGAGAGCTGCAACATGGGCTATTTATTATTCACTGATTTATTGAATGTTTATTATTAATGCATTTACTTATTTATTTACTAAGGACAGAAAGTTGGACAGGCTGTCAATGGGCATGAAGCCACTGGTCAGCAGCGAGTGCTGTCTGGGGCCAGGCTGGACGCAGGCGAAATCCAGCACTCCATGTGTTTAGCTCTTGCATGAGCGTCATGATAACAGATGCGGCACCACCTGACCCACTCTCATCCATGAATACAGACAGACGATCACTAGTGCATACGCATTTGTGGTCCGGGGGAAAGAGGCTACATTCATATTATAAGCCTTATTGCTCAAATTAGTTTTTTTTTCTTCAGATCTGTTTGACATTCATGTGTGTAAGTGACCCATATCTGCCTATAGCTTTAACAAATTGTGCCCTGAAATGACCCCACATTAATCAGCTTTTTAACTTTGCATGAAAGATCCACACGAGCCATGAACGAAAAAAAAAACAAAAAAGAACAACAAATGAAGAATCTTGCAGCATAGCAAAGATCATCAGCTCTATTCACCCCTAAGCTGCTCATGATTAGGAGAGAAGGGGGAAAAGGCCACATGTTTTATTGCCTCTAAAAATCTGTGTCACACTGAAGCAAAAAATAAAAACAGGTTGTGTCATTTCACCCTGGTACTGAGAACACACCGAGAACACACGAGAGAGAGAGAGAGAGATACATACACACACACACACACACACACACACACACACACACACACACACACACACAGAGAAAGAGAGAGGGAGAGGCAGAGACAGAGGACAAAGTACATTGCTATGTTTTCACAGTTTAAACAGAGACAATGCCACACATAGAGGAACAAGCGTAGTCTTCCAAATCTAAATGACTCTGCACACTGCTATTCCCCAGCCATGCCATCACTCAACCTCTGGGAGGCGCCGTTCCACCACTCTGTGCCCCACATACTCCCCCTTTCAAAGCCATGGAAGATTCCTCATTCACCAGCACTGAGACAGTCTTTTAGTTACTATGGAAACGAATAAAAGATCTGTTTGGGTAAGAGGAGCTGAGAAAAAAAAGGTAGAAGAGAATCCTTCATTATTTAAAGGAATCTCACCCCTTTCTAATTAGTTTTGTTTAAAAACCCAAGGAAGTGGCTTCGAGTGCATCAGCATTCTGAAAGAACAGGAGAGAGAGGGAGGCAAAAATCACAGCCACGTACATGTCCACTCACTCCTCACTGGGCCGTGAGTCCAAAGTAAAAAAGCTTCTCGTTTCTCTCATTAAACTTTATCAAACATTTTTTTTTTAATCCACCAGATCACCTTTGATGAAGTGGCTTACGCTTGCTAAACAGGCGAAGTTACATGGCCATACAGGTGCAGTATCGATCTTTGGGAGGATTTTGCATGAGAATGTGCAGACAACCCTCAGTCATGGCAATAGTGAAAGGGAAAAAAAACATAGGAGAGAAATGTCTCTGGATGGATTTTTTTTTTTGCCTGAGCCGACCGTTGCGGGAGCAGAGCTTAACATTCAAATGGAGTCCCTCCTTGTCTCCCTCTTCCTGATCTGCATATCCGCCACAAGACTGCCTGCCTTCTCTGCCACTCTGAGCTCTGGGAGGGGGGGTGGGAGTGGTGGTGGGGAAGCAGACTCTTAAAGAAACGCTGCTTCTGTCAGCTTGGATACAGCGACCAAACTTATACCAAGACTCGGTGTTATGCTAAACCTGAGTTGCTCTTTTCATGCTGAGGGGAGTTTAAAGAGGTTATTTGTTTCCTCAGTATAATGCAAAATATATTAATTATTGAATTCAGGTCACCCGTTACTTCCATTGAAGGGCAATCTTAATGCTTCAGCATACCATGATGTTTTTTATACAATGTTCTAACTTTGTTGACAAAGTTTGGAAGAAGAACCTTTTCTATTCCAGCATGGCTGTGTCCCGGTGAACAAAGCAAGGTCCTTAAAGACATGGGTGGATGAGTTTGGTGTGGAAGAACTTGACTGACCGCACCCCCATTAAATTCCCTGTTGGTGTGATGGCCAGCCATCCCAATACTTTTGTCCATATAGTATATATGAAGATTGTCTTAGAAGTGATCAAATCGAAACCACAATATTTACGCCCTTGAAATCAGACTTTTGACTGATTTGACTTGGCATCACTTGTTAGTAAAAAAATGCCTTAACTTCTTAAACTGTTTAGGGGGGGGGGCCGTAGTGGGTAGGATACTTGCCTCTAGACCAAGAGGTCATAGGTTCAAATCCCACCTTCAGCACCACCACTGGGTTCCTGGGCAAGACCCTTAAGCCCAAGTTGCTCCAGGGAGACTGTCCCCTGTAGTTAGGGAATGGAAGTCGCTTTGCATAAAAGCGTCTGATAAATGTAAGTTTATGTAACTGATTTTATTGACTTTAATTGATTTTTCTTGTTTGACCCTTTAAGCCAGCAGTAATAGTGTTGAGGCTCAGCTGCTCATGGGCTGTATAGCGATTTGACAGAAGCTATGACTTTAGCCCTCTTTCTCAAAAACAGCTTCAAAATGAGTTCAGCATCATCTTCAGATAACACCAGAAATAAATGAGCAGCAATCTAACAAAAGTAACAGGAAACAGTTCCCAGCAAGAGCCTTCACTGTGACAAAACCCATAAACTGTATGAATGAGAAGACTTGGATTTATTAACTGTCTATATGATATATAAGCTGTATACGTTTTCGGGTGTCAGTAACAAAAAACAGAAACCATCACTGTGGAAATCACAAAGTTTTCATGTTCAGGCTCATGTGAGCTCAGTGTTCACATGGTGACAATAATGTTATTAAATTACAAGCAATGAATAAATTCTGGGACATTATTTTGTGTCATATAGCTTTAACAAAGTACACTGTTTTAGGTGTAAAACTACGTCTTTAGAGTTAAATGTAAGCAAATATCATGCTTTTAATCACACAATTACAGAGACAAAAAGACAGAGACAAAAGAAAGAAAGAGAAGGCAAATAAAATGTAATTACAAGCGGTAAACTGCATAATAAATTATTTCAACTGACAGCCCCAATAGGAAGTTTAGATGCTGCAAAAATTAGTGCTACATTTTGGATCATCCCATGTTGAAATAAAAAGGCCTGTCCATTTAGAGGTCAAAGTCCATTTAGACAACTAAAACAGTTTTACTGTTGATGATGCAAATCGGCATCAAAGTTGACATGTTTTTGCATGCAAAATGTTTGGCCTTGAAATATCTGCTGTGAGCCCCTTCACTGGAGCGAATGTCATTGAAATTAGTGTAATTTAGCTTATACAATGCAGATAAAAAAACAGTGTGACTAGGTCTAAAAACATCAAGTAATGTTATCTTGCATCACCAACTGCTCATCAAAAAGACAAAATGGGATGCCACTATTAGCATTACCTTCTAGTGATTCTGTAATGCGTAGTGATCAAGTGCAGAGTTAAGATAGAACTAAAAACGTGCTGGGAGCAGCAGGGTTAAAACTTGCCACAAGTGGGGCTTGAACCTGCAACGTGAGGTGATAAATACAGTCAAACGATTCTCTGCAAGTGGGGCTCAAACTAAGGAAGCACTGAAGAAGCAAGGTGAGTGTGTTACTACTTAGCCACTGGGTCTGAATAGTGACTGAGGCTTACTGGGAGACCTCTTTATGCAGAAAAGCCCGAATCGAAGCAGAAACAGAAACAGAAGTGACCATGAGAGACAGATTTGTGGACCTGGACCTGGCAAACTGAAAGGTTACCTCCAAGAAATGTTTCTATCTGAAAATAAATGAAGACACAGAAATGACATGAAATTAAAAACTATGTTTTGCGAACCCAGATAACTCCCAAGGGTGCAGGCCGCAAAGGACTAGATCTGTGTAGAAAAGGACAAGAGCCTTAAACTCAAGAGCCTTTACCAAACTGAGGCTGTCTGAGTGTGGTTTTGGAGACCTGTCCACAGGTGCTGCTGATGATATTAATTACTCCTTCTGCTGGCCAGAGTGGAGGCAAAGGCCCTATGTGTCCCTCTAGGGATCATCCCAGGGCTGGCCTCTTACAAGTGTGATATGCTCAGTAATGTTTGAGACACAGCGTTTGATTTTGAGCTGGAGCAGTGCTTGCTGGAAGTTTTACTCTGTCTTCACTACTACTGGCATTAGTGAGATGCCATCAGATTAACAAAATGGTAATTTAGGGAAAATGTATTGTGACACAAAGCTAACATTACTTGATGTTAGCCACACTGCTATAGTTTGCACCATGGTCCATGGAGAAATGTTGTCTAGTCTCACTTTGTACACACAGCTGCTGATGAGAATAAAGTAACCTTGAACCTTGAACATCAGTGCTCACTGCACACAGCCTGTGGCTTTTTCACATCCATTATAATGCTTGTATTACGCCATATATGAAAGACAGGGAAGGGATACCACTGTACCCCTTGTGCCGAGATTTGGTTCATATCCTTGTGCTTCATGGTTTTCAAGTGGCTCCTTGATGCCAGTGGAGCACTTTTATTCTATACACAGGAAAATTAAACGGGACACCCACTCTTCCGAGGGCATCTGTCAAATCCGCCAGGCTTTCAAAAGGTCTGTTTAGGAGCATGCACCTCTGCTGAAAGTGTCAAAAGAAGCCATTTGGTTCATTACCTGTCCTCCTTTAAGCTAGCACTTTTGATAAAGGAAGACCATTGTGGCTGGATATAAAATTGCAGTAAATCATCAGCGCTTTCTTGCCTGGGTCAACCAGACTCCTACTTCTCCATTAAAAATCTCTGAAAAGGGCATAGACAAGGACCTCTAATAGAACTAACCCTAAAGTCCAAATCAATGAACCACAGTCACTACATGTTTTTCCTCCATCACTACACCTCCTGGCAACAGCGTGACATACATAAAATTACATTTTAATTAAAGTTCATTTATATACATCGTGAGTGCCTTGTGGCTGATGACAGTCTTAGGTCAAATCGGTCAATGCTAGTTTAATGTCAATATATATCACATATCACAAAATAGTTCAATATAATATTATAATAATTTGTGCAGATTGGCCATCTCTAGTGCTTCAAAGGAAAAAAATTACTAAAATGGCAGTTTTGTTTGCTGTAGAGTGATTTTTGTATGACATGTATTGCTGTGCTGAAATGCATGCTTCTGCAGAGAACATGGAAACCCTTTTGAAAAAGTAAACTATGTACCGATATGTAAATTATAAATACTATACATTGAAACAAGAACGGGGTGGCAAAATGGCTAATCAATGACTTGGCTTGAAATTGACTAAGAAAAGGCAGAAAATTTTGACGATAATGGTTGACAAATATGACTAGACGAGTCATATCATAACCTAGTTCAATTTGTCCCTTTCACATAGAAAACAGGGAAAAACTACTACAAGCAGAGTGTGAATTGAACTCAGGTTTGGTGTTTATCAAAGCATTCTCACTTCTACACACTCTGTGTGATATAAAGAACAGCAGGATTAGTGTGCGGTAGCTTATTGCTCATAGAGAAAGGGAAGAACAGAGCATCAGGCCTTAATACAGAAGTCTTGTTCTTGGTACTGAATCAAATTGTTAACAATTATGGGCTATTTGTCGACAATAAAAAAATCACTTTACCTGCCAGAAGGGTGATTTTTTGCCTACTATGGCACCATCATGTGTACTACAGGGGCAGAGAGACTCAAGGCTGCTCAAACCGCTGCACTGTATGGCGCAATGAGTTCAGTTGATCTGAAAATGTCTTTCCTCTCAAATAAGTACACTAAAACACCGGTATAATCCACTTACTGCAATGAAGTGCAAGCCAACTGCACACTGTCCAGAGGAAAAATCAATCCAACACTCCAACAGCATCACACCTCATGTGACTACTCATAACACCTGAGCCAGTACTGGTCCGCAAGCCGGGATGAGTTATTTTCACAGGCTAGTTTTCACATCTACATGGATAGAATACCGTTAAAGAAATATTTTGATTCTAGATTATTCTTGTGAATTAAATATATATATTAAATACAGTAACCCCTCATTTTTACACGCATCAGCATTCGCGGATTTTTTCCGAGAACCGAACTGTATTATCACCACCAGTTCAGCAGTGGCAATAATACACTGAAAAGTTGTCAAAAAAAGAAGAAGAAGAAGCCTGCTGCAGCATGTAGCATGATGGCTCCGTGTCTTGTTCTCATATTTTATTGCTCCCCCCCCATTTTCAACAGTTATCTCAGTTTATTTCGTATTAGTAAGCTGTGTCCTGTCTAGGGGACATATTTAGCATTTACACTATAACAATAGGCATTTTTAGACTTTTTATTTACCAAAACACAACAACGCAGTTTTTCCCAACATGCGGGTGCTCTTGGAACGTAACTCCGTGAAAAGAGTGGGATTGCTGTATATACATATTAATATACAAATAAATTAGTAAGCCAAAATGTGGCCTGTGCTTGAGAAACACTGTCACAAAAAATCTATAGTAAAATAACACAAAATAAATGTTCTGACATACTGAAGTTACCCAGTTGAAAAAATGCGAGCATTGCTTTGTTTAATGTGAGCTTTTGCAATAGAGCGACAGCAAGAGAGACAATAAAAGCAATAAAATATGACAAACATTAAATTGAAAATACTTTAACAAACATGTCGATTAACATTGTAGTTCAACTGCGTACACACACACAACTTATATAATAATCTCCATAGAAAACACTGGCAGTAAAATGGGAGCAGCCGCTCATGAGGTAAAGATCACCATTCCCTAAGCCAAGTATTGGATAGAAGGGTTTAAAGCCTCTCAGCACTGTGCTGTGGCGCAGTGGAACTGCATTCTATAATCATTGTATAATCCCCATAGAAAAGCCTTGCCAACATAACGGGACACCCTAGAGCAGCTGCATGAGTCTAAGGTCACTGTGCCCAATGCCAAGCATAAGCTAAATATATAAAAAAAAAAAACACTGCAGCTAAGAGTGAATTTCTTTTGGAGGCTCCATTCAATTAATTTGAGAAGAGCTGGAGTGATGTTTGTGATCCAAAACTGATCATTCAGCATCAGTATCTGACCTCACTAATGTTTTTGAGGTCGCATTTGGTGCAAAGCCTTCCAGATCAGAAGTTGTTACTGCAAGAGGTGTGTGGTTGGTGACGGGGGTGGGGGATTGGTGTGGAATAATTATAGGTATAATTGACAGCGTCTTCCATCATGTCATGTCAACCACCATGGTGGAAAATTAATGCTTCTTTATATTTTCACCAGCCTTTCCAGGGGTTGTGTCACTAAAGGATTTATTGTGAACAGAAGCCTTGAGGACTGTATGAGCATGAGCTTTTGCATACCAACAATTAACATCAGTGCTAGCTTTTCTTGGGCTAGTTCCCTCAAGAATGATACATCACATACTATATGACAAAACTCCAAGTGTTTGCCCAGAAAGCTTGCCTCATAAACACCCCGTGGATGAAACTACGTCTCTGCCGCGGTGACGACATGTGAATGGAAGCCTAGGACGGCAAGGTGCCAGACACTCCATCAGTGAGGACAAATGCACAAACACTGCCAGAGTGTACAAATGAGGCAGCGCCTTGGTAAAGCATCGGCATTGCAGCACTGTCAAAAGAGGTCATGCAACCTACGCCTGCTGGAATCCACCCTGTTTGACCCACAGATTGGGGTCAATGGTGTTTGCAATGCTAAATATATTAGCACCGTGGCACTGTGTAGAGCAGCATAACCCTGTTGTGTTCTCCAAACACGCCAGCTTTATGAGGTAAGGCGCGCACACAGCAGGGTAATAGGAGGCTCGCTGTGAGGGTTAAGATATCGCCACTGAAAAATGACAAGCTATTCAAAATCCATTTTTAGTGGGCAAACATACAAAAAAAGTCAATGCTATCACTAAACTAGCTGGGATATTTTTTTCTCTACAATGTTCTATTAATTCATTTGTTGGCCAATAAATTATAACATACAAATCAAAACTTTACTGTTAAAAATATTTTCAATGATCTTTGATTCCTTAAAGGTGTCAACATCATTAATGTCTACTGTGTACTGTGTCTCTACTGTGTCTTTTCTTGACCCTTACTGTAAAACTGACAGGATTTTCATGTTCACTGATAAATGATAATTTACAGCACAGTTCTAAAATCAGCTGTTAATAAGAAAATCCACATACGGGCATAAGTATTGGTACACACCCGTATCTCAGGAGTTGGGCTTGGCTCCTTACTTCCAGTGAAGGGCAATCCAAGACATTTTGGACATCAGCATGCTTCCAACTTTTTAGACATGGTCAGGAGACAGTGACTGTGGGTGGTCACTTGAGGCCGCCATGGTTCTGTTATATATTTCCTGAGCACAACGGGTATGAGTTAAGGTCATTATTTGTTTCAGCTGCTGGTGTGCTCAGCAAGTTCTTTATGGGGCGGAAGTAGTTGTCAGTCCACCACCATACTGAATTTGTATGTTCACTGGGCTCCTTTTGGACAATGTTTTTGAGTTCTGTTTCTGGTCTGCGTGCCTACATACGTGCCTGCCCTCTGGGTTTGGAGAAGTGAAATTGTGACAGATGGACCGATCAGTCAAGGCGCAACAGACTGAGCGACAAGTCCCTGGAAGTATAGGGGTTGACCGAGAGTGAGGCCAGCTGGAGAGGAGTCGTTTCCCCATCGCAGAGATGCTGGGAGCAAGGTAGAGTACCACGGCTTCTGGGGTGGCTGGTGGGCGGATAGCTCCCGCTGTGACTCACTGAAAGGTGAGGCGGGAAATCCATGAGTCGGAGACGTAGGGGGCAGGGCAATTCACCAAGATCGCACCCCCAACCCACTCATCGGTGGCCCAAGAAGTCTGTGACTTCCTCTGGCACTCTCCCTCCCAGGCTCGTGCCCAACTCGCCCCATGTGGCAAGCCCCCAGCAGGAACAGCTAGCCTCATGTGTGGCCCCCTTGGGTCCGAGGACCCTCAACATGTTGGTCCCTTGAGGCGTTGCCCCTGCCTAAAGCACAGCCTTAAGAAGCTACGTTTTCTGACCAGCCTGTAGCAGAAAATGACAAGCAGCAGCTCCGGCAGCAACTGGCAGTCCAGGAACCTCGCAGTGACGATCTGGCTAGGGGTGATCATGGATCTGATCTATACCCTCAGGCATCAGTCTGGCCAGTCACTAATACTAGCTACTGGGGGCCAAAGACCCTGCATGTGCTGGCACTTCAGGTGCTACCACTGGGGCATGCGCCGCTGAAAGCACCCATGGCCTAGAGCGAAGCAGCCACGCCTGAAAGCCAAACCGCCAAAGTCAGAGAGTCAAGTGAAGGTGCTGAGTCTAGAGTCTGTACTCATGAGCCACGAAGCTATGCAGCCAAGTAGCTAGGAGGTTACAAGGGGTCTCCAGCATCCAGTGCCAACACCAAGTCTCCAGCCACCGATACCAGAGCCAAGGCTCCGGCTCCAATTATAGAGGGGGCTCCTAGTGTCACTGAGGCCAGAAAGAGGCTACCTGATATTATCGTAGCAGCAGGCAGGCTAGAGACTGTAGCAGGCAGGCTAGACCCTGCAGCTGAGCCTCTTACCCCAGCAGTAGGGCTCTGTCTACAAGGACAGTAAGGGACTCCCCGGAGGGGGCTCTGCCCACAAGGACAGTGACGGGTTCCCGGAGGGTGCTCTGCCCATCAGGAATAGGACTCCCAAAAGGGAGCGTCCCATGGGACGCACCCAGGCCACCCAGGCTGTGCAAAGCACCGGTCAGGATGCCGTTCAGTGAGATGCAGCAGGGTAGGACTCACAGGACGCTTCCCTAGCCCTCCTCTGTCCTTGGAGTGTTTTGGTGGTTGGTTTTATGTAAATAAAGATGATCGAGAACATGGAAGTCTGCATATGTGCCTGCCCTCTGTGTTTGGAGAAGGGGAATCGTGGCAGACACAAAGTTTGGGGAAGATCCTATTCTAGTCCAACATGACTGTGCCCCAGTGCACAAAGCAAGGTCCATAAAGACATGGCCGAAGGAGTCCGGTGTGGAAGAACTTGACTGACCTGCACAGAGCCCTGACATCAACCCCATCCAAAACCTTTTGAATGAACTGAAACAGAGATTGTGAGCCATGCCTTCTCGTCCAAACATAAATGCTCTACAGAATGAATAGACACAAATTCCCACAGAAACTCCAAATTATTTCAAGAGGAATAGAAGCTGTTATAGCTGCAAGGGGGGAACAAATCCATATTAAAGTTTATGTATTTAAATTCAGTATCCTTAAAGTCTGTGTTGGTGAACCAATACTTTTGTCCATATATTGGACAGACAAGTTCAAAACATAAACAATATAATAAAAGTGGTTTTCAAGACTACAAACTAACTTTTGATGGACAAAGCATATACTTTTAACTGTGGGTACTGAATATGAGAGATACAAACATTTAGGAGACTAGGTCTCTACAACAAAGGAGCTGTCATATCTTTGAATTATAGTGTTGTTTTGGTGTGTTTGTGTATGTGAGTATTGGGCAGTAAAAGCAGCTGAGCTGGGCATTGATCTGGCATACTCTGATGCGTGAGATGGAAAAAAAAGAATTGAAGAGAATGGCACAGAGTGTGTCAGAGAAAAGTGCAGGGTAAGAACCGGGAATGGGGGGACGGCTGTGGAGATAATGTCTGAGTGAGAGGGTCACTTGTGAGTGTCACTTGTCACCCCTTGAGCTGTCTCACCTGTCAATAGGGCACAAAAGAGCTCAGTCCTAGTCTTTTTAAGGCCACCGTCTGGCTCCCCCTGTGTAAGCCAATAGAGGCTGCGCTTGAACGCACTCGCTAAAGCCAATAAATAACGCTATTGGCACAGCGAAAGAACAGAACAATGCATGGAACCAAGGGGTAAATCAATTATCTCTCAGGATGACAAAAACAAATGAAAACAAATACTGTCTTTGATAAGGAGGCTGCTGTGGGCTTCTCCAGATGATGGAGCGCTTAATCAAATTAGCAATAGTCGATGCCTTGCATCTGCCTCCGTGAAATGAAAGGACGCAAAAATTAAGGTGGATCAAAGTGTAGAAAACCCAAAAAAGTTGCAAAAGAAATAAAGTCTGGAATGAGACAACTGGATTTTGGAGTCATATTAATCTAGATAAGATCAATTGCTTTGTGTACACACATAATCCCCTTTATTAACAAAATCTACTTTCTATTTCTAACCACTGGTCAAAAATGTGTATACAGGGGTCCTGAAGTTAAGATACAGATCCGTTCCTACAACAGTGATGTAACCCAATTTTGTTGTTACACACCCTCAGTTACTAACTTATTCTAACACAGTTATAAAATCATAATCTAGAACATAAAAAAAATCGACATATTCTACACATTCTTTTGTCGTATGCAACCAAACTAGTTCACTCACGTAGTCTGTAAGTAAGTCGAAACACTCACATCTCAATTTTGAAAAAAAAAGTTTTTATGGGAGTGAGCGTCTGTCTGTCGAGACTGTTGTAACCCAAGGACCCCCTTTAATGTGAGGTCACCAGAACTGGGATTGGGAATCCCTGCTCTACCTTATTCAGCCCTGGTTGGTTTCTGACCACAGGGCTGTAAGGCAGATATCATTTGGGCAGTGGATAGTTCTCAACACAGCAGTTATACCTAAATGGTGGTGGTACATGACTTTTGGATGTTTTGGCTCTTTTGAACTGGTTTGTCCAGTAAATCACACTGCTCCTACCTTTGCATGTAGGAAGAGCTTTGTCCCACACAGGTTTTCCATCAGCTCCGATGATGCAGGTCAGCGTGGCTGGGCCCAAAGTGGTGTAACCTGAGTCACACTGGTATGTGACAGTGGATCCAAGTTTGTAGTCCATTCCCGTCCGGGTTCCATTCATAATGTTTCCAGGGTCAAAGCATGCTTCCCTCGGCTTTTCTGCAGGAGCAAGGAGGAAAAACCACAACCATACAAATGAATAATTGCAGTAATGCAATCACCGCTCAAAGAGCATTGGTGAGATCCATTAAGAGCACGTACAAGAAATAATCACCACTGCATATGTTAAAGCACCGCGCCCACCCACACACTCCTGCTCAACTGTGGCGATGCAATACAAGAGAAAAAAGTTATGGCACTAATATCTGTATTTTAATTAAAGACTTGATCCTAAATAGCACTAAACAGAAGTTGCTGCGGCCAGCAAGGGCAGGCATAGGGGAAAAAGAGAAAGATAGACGGGTAAAGAGAATGTTGAAAAGAATGAGATAAAAAAAACTTAAAAACAAATAAGGAGTAAGATAGAACAAGAGAGAAAGATGCAAAGACAGACAAGGTGATTAGAAAGATAAAGAAAAACAGAAGGAGAGAAAACAAAACAGGAGGAAACAAAAATAGCAAGAGAGAGAGAGAGAATGCTAAAGATGTGAAAAGAAAACAGAATGGGAGGAAGAAAGCATAAAGGAGCAAGAGAAAAACAAAGAGAAAATGAGAGGAAGGGAGAAAAAGGTGAGACTAAAAGCAGGGAACTAGAAAGAGAGAGAGAGAGAGAGACAGAGAAGGGGTGAGCTGAATAGAGATGTGAAGTAAAGAAAAGGACGAAAGGAGAGAGGAGGTCAGAGAAGCATAAATAAGGACAGACAGAGGGATGTGAAATGAAAAAACTGAAAGAAGAAGAGAGGATGGGAGAGAGAATCTTATATAAGGTGAAGTGGAAAAGAGAAAGAGGAAGAGAGAATAGGTTAGAGGAAAGAAAGAGTGAAGTGAAAAATAGGCATTATAGAGGGGCGGGGGAGAGAGAGAGAGAGAGAGAGAGAGAGAGAGAGAGAGAGAGAGAGAAAAAGAGAGAGAGAGAGAGAGAGAGAGAGAG
>JBBPDB010000146.1:7202480-7219394 GCA_037974465.1 Brachypetersius altus
AGAACAGACTTCTGTCCGTTTAAATGCCCACTTGCTGTTTGTGTGCTGAACATATTGGAAAAATATACAAATATACAAAAGTTATGACTTTTAATATTTACATATATTGAATAGAAATAAAACAAATAAAATATTTGCGGGAAAACGTGACTTCAAAAAGGAAGGAATGGTATGGCAGAAAGATTTATGTATTTCAGTTTATTTGGAGTCTGAAGTTCATTTCTTTTAGCACTGATGCAACAACGTAAGACATAGATGTCAAGTGTAAAATTTCAGTGTAAAAATTAAGAAGCAAACAGAACATGTCCTGGTCACTTGTGGGGCAAGGAGAAACTATTCAATTAAAGCAAAGAGGAGGGCGGAGGAGAGCGCTGCTGAAACACAAAACATTAGTGGAACTGACCTATGCAAGTGGGCGGGTCAGGCTGCCAGAAGAAGCGGTTATCAAGCTGAACACAGGTGATCTCGGACACCCCCTGGACCTGGTAGCCTGGGTCACACTGAAAGGAAATGGTGTCTCCTGGCTCCCTGCTGTCCCCATAGCGGCTGCCGTTTTGGGGGGTGCCAGGGTCGTTGCAGGTTGTGGCAGTTGTAGCTGAAGTAATGCAGATAAATTTTAAATTAGCTTAAGATCAGTATGGCATACATCAGAGACTGAGGGATGGGAGAGTGAGAGAGAGAGAGAGAGAGAGAGAGAGAGAGAGAGAGAGAGAGAGAGTGAGAGGGACAGACAGAGAGAGAGAGAGAGAGAAAGAGAGAGGGGGCAGAGACAGCTGCTCTCCTCTAAATATGGCATGCTTTGAGCCTCCCAACAACTCACATGACAGCATCCGTATGCATATGATCTCGGCTGCACATCTACACAGATACTGAAAAACAGCCCCATCGTATCGACTTTGTCTTATGTTGAACACAAGTTTAATTATATAGTTCCAGTGAGTAATTAAAGTCATTTCGAGCGCCATATCTCTGCGGCTATAGGCTGGAAATAAATAGATCAGAAATGAAACAACATCATTGCGTGTGAGCTGGGAACTACAAAGAGAATACAGGATATGATGGCAGCAAGAGAGATGAAACAAGGGCGAGAGACACTGAGACGGTGCTGGAGAGAGAAAGAGTAGGAGATGCTTACTGGAGAACTGGATGGAAAAGCCAGACTTGCTGATGAAGTAGTCACTGTCAAACTGCAGCGTGAGAATGTTGAAGGTGCTGTGGGTGTCCTCAGGAAGCAGAGAGCCGCTCCATTCTTTCAGAAGGATCCCACTCTCCGCTGGGCCGTCCCACACCTTCAGGATGTCGTGGTCTACCTCCGTGTCAAAGACAATGAAGTGGAGACTGCAGGCAAACACACAAGATCAAACTCTTACATGTCAAGAGTTCCAAATGTTGTTGATTACTGAAGCATGATTACATACACGAGTTACTTAAGGATTCCTGTACTGGCAGGTCCAAGCCTGCATGTCCAACAACTTCCAATTTGTGTTGGTGTCAGCAGCCAACAAGACAGAAGAAGGCTTTTCATTCCCACAAAATAAGACTAGTAAGACTAAGTTTGCCTAGTAATATCTTTACACATTCAAGTAGCAATAAAACTGAAATTATATCAGTATTGGTGGAAATTGCTTCAATATATATTTTCATCAGATAGCATCAGTTATCACTTATATTCCAAACTGATACTGTAAGACATAGTGCATTAGAGTGTTCAAGTGATGCTGGGCTACCATGCAACATTTTCTTGTTTATTTGATTCCATTTGTAAACCTACACTGTAAAAATGTACCATTTAACAATGTATTTCCATTATAAAGAATAAAATAACTGCCGAATTTTAATGTCAACAGTATAAGATGCATCATTAAAATAGCAGCATAAACAATGTCTACCATTGGGAAGTCCAAGTGTTTCTGTTCAAAAAAATATTTTGCAGATTACATTATTTTAAATATGGTCAATATGTGACAACCTGTTTTTTATACCATTTTATTCAATTATATATTTCATACAGTATACAGCAATCAATGTTATATTTCCTCATAATGCCAATCCTGGTAGATTGTATAAATGTTTACCATGTGTTATCATTAGCACTGGCAGCTGCTAAGTACATACAAAATTTTGGATGAAGACATCAGTCCACAAGAACAACATGCCCCTGCTATCAGAACTGACACGTTTTGGAATTTCTATTTTAGTTTATTTCAATGAGCAACAAGTGGACCCAGCATGCATGTGGGTCCACAGGTCATTCCACTCTCACAATTAATAACTGACTTACATTTACATACATTTTTGCTGGTTGCATGAAATGACGAAATTCAGATTTCAAATTGAATAATATGATCAGGGTTTAAGGATTTAAACTTATAAACAATGGTCTTGGAGTAGTCCTGTTCAACGCAAGGTAATGCTTGCCCCATTCTTTAAAAGAATCATGATCCAAGTATATCAGGTGCTAGCAAATGAAGAAAATGTGCTACGCGACTGCTGTCTTTCAGTTTACTTCTTTTGGCAAGAATTAGGGGGATGTATTGCTTTTTGTTCATGTGCACCTTCCTGAAAAATTTAAAACATGTAAATTCAAAGCCCTGATTCTTTCAGCTGCAGAAGAGCTTGTAAAGTAGACGATTCGTTGGATCAGGTTCATTAGAGAATAGGAAATACCAACATACTCACTGCAGGGGTACACTAGAACTAGTGCCACTGCTGTATACTAAACTAAAGATAAATGAACTCTAATTACTGTAATCTACTGTAGTCCGGTTATAAGATTTAATTATATCTTATCATTTAAAGGAGTAATTGAGTCAATAATGCTGATGTTGATAACAATAAATAAAAGTCAATAATAGTCACTGAAAAGAATTATTATAATTCTAAATAATGACTACTTCAGTTGATTGATAGCATAAGTATGACATAGGATTGCATTTTCATAATTCATTAATCCCAAAATGAATTTCTTGGAAGCAAATTTTATTTGAAATAACAAATTAGTTTTACTTCTTGGATCAATTTAATGCTATTTAGTGTAAAAAAAAGTTGGTAAATAGAGGTCAAGTTTAAACTTAAAGTTTAATATTAAGTCTTTAGTATTAAGTCTTGCAGGTCAATAATTCAACAACACAGATGCCATTTTTACTCAGTGTTGATTTCACACCACTGTTTTATCCAGATTTTAAATAATTCCACGTTCTGGAATTATTTAAGCTGCGTTCAGCTAAAGTTCACGTGTGAACTTTGCGAGGTTGCGTGCCCTGCCTTAGGGTCCCTTGGCCATTTGCTTGGTTTCAGCTTAGTGCTGTGCAAAATCTCAGCACTGATTATTTAGACCCAACGAGACATTTGTCTGCTCTCACATCAACCACAGCTAATGTTAGCGGAGCTAAAACACTGCCGACAAGCCATTCATCAATAGAAGTCACATCAATGCTAACCAGCCCTTTTGGACATGTGGGTTGACATCTTTGAGCTCCCTCAGTGGCAGTGCGAGTGCAAACACAGAACTGTTTATTCAAATCCTTTATCCAGCTTCAACATTTCTGCACCAAGACTGAGACGCTGAGTGTGACTTTGATGGGGGGGAATCCCCTTTTCCATTCTGAAATAATGGAGCGCATCCAGCAGGGCTGTCAAATCGCACTACTGCCGCAATCTCTTCTTTAAACTGAATTGGCTTACCTGATGTTCAGCCCATTTTTGAGAGCCTAATTGGCTTATCTCTGCTTGTGTTAGCCATTTTTTTCTCTCCCCTGCTCTTACGATAATGGACTTGAAGTAACAGATGCCAGCCAGCGGCGGGTCTCGTAGCAGGGCAGCGATGCAATCACCATGCCATGTTATAAGTTGTGTGAGAATTGCTTGGGAATTAACGGAGGTACAGTGAGAAATGCACAACCCGTTGCCGAGCCAGCGTTCAGAGAGGAATTCATGGGTTTTGGTACCTGATGGTTTTTCCTGTGTCTGCTTCAATGGACCAAGTGCAGTGGAGGTTGTTGTCGTAGGGGGCCGGGTAGCCTGGTGACAAGATGCGACCAGATGTGGCACCGCTGATGTGGCCTCCACACTCGGCTGAGCAAGGATAATACAATATGGACAGTTACTAGACACACACTCACTTTTTCCACAGATACTAAACATAGTTAGAAAAATCCTTTTTACAGTTTTCTCTACCACAAATGTAACAGCTAGAACAAGAACTGCACATAGTCATTTGTTCTCTGAAGTGGCACTTTCTTCACAGGCTTACATTCAAAACACCTTCACCTTTGTATGACATGGTGTTCCAGAACACCCTCAGATACATTTAGCAGGACATTGAATGAAAATGTACTAAATAGCAACACATGGCCCTTTCGTTCCCAATCAGATCTTTGGGCTATAACCTCTCAATACAGTGAATAATACAGTGTCTCGTAAAAATGAAAGTGCCATTGTGGGGCAATTGATTTTGGCATGTAAAATGCATGTAAATGATTAGGTAGGTAAATTAGCTTTGTAGCTCAAGTACAAAGTACACAAAGAAGCAAATTCCAGACACCAAACATGATGTCTACATTTTTGGAGAAGGGAATGTGGTATGAAACTAAACCATCACAGTAACACAGTAAAAGTGTTCAGGTGTGTTAGAGAACTAGATGTATGAAATGTGTGAAAAAAAAGACTGCTATTTTTCACTACTTCCACATTCTAGAAACTAGTGAAGACACACAAACCTTGAAATAACTGTTTTAATATTTGATTTTATTTTACTCGTATTTTAGAGACTTCAAAGAAGCACCAAGTTTATCTTGATGTGACTTTCATCACTCTCAGCTCTCCAAACCAAGAATCAACTCAATCTGCTTTAACATTCTGAGAATCTTCAACTGGTCCTCAAACTGTCTACACGAGAGACTTGAAGTCAGCCGAAAGGGAAAGGAAACAGTCTTATTATGTTGACTAATTCAAACAAATGAATATAATGACCGCTCTGGGCAACGTCATCCATTTTCCATGCCAAAGACCTGCAGTATATCTCATTCAAGCCATTTTAATTAGGGCACTGGAGCAATGCAGAACTGCACCATGTGTCTCCTTTCAAGTGTACGCATTCAAAAAACTGCTTGGTTGGTTTAAGGAACTAATGGCAGATGAGTTCTGTCAGTTCACAACAAAGGGAAATCCTTACTCTTCCTCTCAGAGCTAAACACTGATCTCACAGTCTCATGCAACTGCTCTTATAAACACTTCTTATGGATGTACCTTTAGCCTTTAGTTTAAATGGCCATACATTAAATCATCACATACTGAGAGTGTTGCAGGTTTTGTTTGTATAGTGACCAAAGAAATCAAAACGCCTACACACGTATGTTAGAAGGTCACAAGCACCTTGTTGGAGAAAAAGGGAGAATGTAGCAGTAAGTTAACCCAGGTAAGTCGGAACAGGAAATGATCAGAAATGGCCAGGCTGCAACTGGGTAATGTATATCAAATCAAATGAAAATATCAAAATATTGCACAGAGACAAGTATTACTGTATAATAGCCCAAATGTATAGTGTGGTATCACTTCACTTACTTCAAAAAATGTGTATTTTTGTCTTTACTTATTTGTGGTTTGCCCCCTATGGACTGAAAAGACAGGCTCCACTCCTGGGATGCCCCCTACACATCAGGTTTAAGAAGACTGTGAGATCTTGTGCTGCAGCTGACCCTCCTTGTGCTGAGGGGAGCTAGCAGTCAAAGCCAAGATTACCCAAAGACTTTCTGTTTGTAGCAGCATTTAGTCTGAGCTTGGAAAGTATCATTGTGAAGTGCTGTCTCTCAGAGTGTACAGAATGTTTTCTGGTCTTTGACTTGTCCTTTGCACTGCATGAATGATCTGTTGTTCCCTTTGTCCCCTGGGCTACTTGGACTGATCGTGATTTCAGATTATCTCTGTGATTGCACTTTGCCAAAGATTGACAAATATCTATTCGATGCTTCTTGTTCTTCATATTTGATTGACGTCATTAGTGCAGTCCTGAGTACTCTCTCTGACTGTCAATACAAAGACTTTTTTTCTGGACACTGTATGAGCTTCACCTACGTTAAAGGTCACTAAATAGACGTACAGATACAGACTGCAGCCCATCTGTTGTTATACACAATTTATTACCCTCTACCCCATTCATCACTGGTCAGCTTCTGACCCCATAAGCGTAGCTGATTGGATATTATTTAGATGGTGGACTGTTCTCAGCAATGACATTGATATGGTATGGCACGTTAGTGTGCGTGGCACTGGTTTAAGTGTATCTGGCACTGTAGCACACGTCAGTGCCACTGCAAATACTTTCTAAGCTCATTTCTCATCCTCTCAGGGCATCAAGCACTGCTTGACTTATGTTGCTCACCTGGAACGTATGGGGCAGCCGGTGGCCTAGTGGTTAGGGCATTTGCCCTGTGATCAGGAAGTCGCGGGTTTGATTCCCAAGACTACTAGGCATCTCTGAGGTACCCTGAGCAAGATACCATCCCCACACACTGCTCCCCGGGCTCTGTGTTCTTAGCTGCCCCCTGCTTCACTTGTGAATGGGTTAAATGCAATGGAAGTATTTCGTGCTGTGGTGTGTTCACGTATGACTGAATTGTCACTTTCACTTTTTCAAAAGAACAGGAGGACATGCGTCAAGACTCTGCTCAGTCTTGGCCCTCCACTGGTAGAATGAACTCCCACTTCCGATAAGATCTGCCCTCACTGTCTTCAAGCGAGCACCTTGGTGACTAATTAGGCCCTTTGTTATTTCTTATTATTTTCTTCTTCCTCATATTCATTAAAAAAAAAAAACTCCATGCCGTTCGTTACTTTTGCTTTAAGCTCTGACTTTTGCTTAGGTGTGTAACCTAGCTGGCATTAACTTGGTCAAAACACGGATGTCGATTTAAGTATAGCGTAAAGGTTGAAGAAACGTAAACATAAATGAAAAGTCTGCCGATTAAAAGCTCAATATTGGTCTTGTGGTCAAGATCTGATGGTTTGGTCTGTCCCTGTAAACCAGCAAGGTGGAGCTACAAGGCAGCTGTTTCTTACAATATGGCTGGTGAGTGTATTTCATTATGCTTCTATATACAGGAAGCTGCTACCATTATATTCACAGACCGATCCAAAATGAAGAATGGAAAATTGCAGAGTGGGTAGCAGTTAAATTTGCTCATTTAACAAAGACTTCATCCTACCGTTAGTAACATGACAGCACAGCCAAGGATCATCCCATTACGGCTTGACTCACAGGATTTTTTTTTTTTACATTGGCATTGTTATACCTGAGCAACGCTGTACTAATATTTTTCTCCGAGTGGGTTTTAACATTCATTATTCTACTTTATACACCACGGGAGACGTTCACTGCTTCCTGTGCTCTAATAAAGGAATAATGCTCCCTTTGAAAAAATGAATCACTCAACAAATCCAAGTAACATTCCAGTCTTGCACTGAACTGTTACACCTTTCTCCATCAACCAGTTTCTGAACACCCGTACTGTATAAGTAATGCTACCATAGCCCTGAGCTCGACTCCAGCATTTTCACACACTAAGACATTTGCCATGTGACATGCTGACAGCTGCGGTGACATTTATCTTTCTCAAGTAAAAGAAACTTTCCGAAGTCAGCTATAAACGGTGATGTTTCTGACAGGCTCTTAAATAAGCACTGTTAAAATGAATCATATTTTTTTTTAGCTGCAGTACATTCTGTGTGTTTTTTCTCCTTTTTTCTCATCTACCTTTGATATCATTTCTGTAAGTAATGACAAATGTTGACAAGCAGTTGGATTATTGGTGATGTAGAGCAGAAACTTCACATTCCTTTGCATTACAGGCAGAATGCTCAAAACACAAAGAGCATGCCTGAGAGAGCGTAATCACTCCAATTAGCACATAGGCACAACTGCTGAATGCACCATGGACTTAATATTCCAGAACCCATTAGAAACTAAGGGTTTCTTCAAACACTTCTGATGAAAAATGTATAATTAGAAAAAGTAATAGGTAAGCGAAAAATAAACTGACACACAGTTTTCCTCTTAACCCAAATGTAAGCCAAGATGTTTGGTGAATTTATCTACTTTAGTTTTGCACTTGGGAGACTAATGGAACAACATGCCTACACACTTGTCGAGTTCTTAAGTAGCCTTGATGAGGTGGCTTTAACTCTAGACGTGACCACTCATTTTCACTCATACAAGACCAGGCTTAGTGAATGGGAAGAGACTAAAAGCCACATTAATGTCTTTTACTGCATCTGAGGTCAAGATCTTTCCACTAGAAAATGATTTGCCAACTTACTTTTTCACAGAAGTGTGTGACGTTATGAGATGCCACTTCAATAGTTTTATTTTCCAACCACTGAACTGATTTCTTTATAAAATCTCAGGTGGAGGTCAAGCTTCTGCTACTGTTTATAAAAGCTAGGTTTTTATTTTCATCCTTTTCATGAATAAGCTCATGTCATACAGCGTCAGAAAAGTACATGTAGTTAAGATTTCAACCACTTGTCAAAGTCTGAAGCATATATGTGATTATTTCAACCCGGTGCTAACTGATTCTCAAGTTCGGACACAGATTCTAGTTAGTTAGTAAATAACTAAAGCAGTCATGCATCAAAGTTCGCAGTGTACTTCAGGTGATGTTGCCATATACAGGCATGGACTTACCAATGCAGGATGGCAGTGACTTGTCCCAAACCCGGCGGTCTCCACTGAGGCAGGTGAGAGTGCTGCTGCCGTGCAGGGTGTAGCCCGGGTTGCAGCTGTAGAGTACGTACGTGTTGGCGAAATGGCCGTCATCTTGGATCTTGTAGCCGTAGTTAGGGGTGCCTGGTTCTTCACACTTGACAAGGTCAAAACCTTGCAAAGAACAGAACAGGAGGCGGGTGAGGTCATCAGAATAAAAAAGAGGGTTTTTTTTTCCAGTGGACATCTGTCCACCGAAATCAACCCCCTGGCAGGCAGGGGCTGATTTTTGCTTAATAATGACATAAAGGTTGTCCTATAAAAAAGGCACCTGCCTGCTGCGATAGCTGCCGCCGCCGCCCCAAGCAGGCCGTTTCAAATTAATATTGCCACAACATATGCTCGGCTGAAAGATCATCTTTTATCTGTGCGCTTGCCCCGTAGCCATTCCACTCATTTTATCCACGCACGTTCCTAATGCACGCTTAAGCATTTTCAAAGGCATTGTAAACCAGGCGGCCTGGAACGGAACTGCTGCACGCTCATCTACTCTGCTGCTTCTCAGCCAAGCCGAGAAGACAATGAAAATGGAGGGAAATTATTATTTCGCTATTATCGTTTCATTATCACCATTATCGTTATTTTGTTAAAATGACTTCTGTGAAAGTGACTCTAATTTGCATAATATCAGCATTATATTGTGCTTTTTGCAAACTCAATCTCTCAAAATCTGTGATCAGTCACATTATAACCTCAGTTCAAAGCACATATAACAAAAAGTCATTACTGTCTGCTATTAGGAATTATTAAGAAGTCATATAATACCTTTACTTGTAGTCTTTTGTTTTGTTTTAGTACACAGTTGCCTGATCAACACACCAAACTCTTTGGAGAAGTGCTGCTGAGACTTTAATTTAAGGCAATGGTCCGTTTCAACTTTAACTTAGCCAGCATACTCTCAGTTATATTTATTAAAAATGAGATTCAGGCAGGCTAGCGAGCTGTTTGCTGCAGAAACCCACTTGTTTCGACTGCACCTGGCATTAAAAAAGTGAACATTCTTACCTATTTGTAATTAGAGCCTCAAACACAGTCATTATTGTTAAATACAATATGCACAAAAGTATTGGGATGCCTGACCATTACATAAACAGGGACTTTTATGACATTTTATTCAAAAACATAGACTTTAGAGTTTGTCCCCCTTTGCAGCTATAACCCTGAAGCACAGCCAAGCTTTACCTTTACAAACAATTTGATTGGGTCTATAAGTAATTGTGTTATTTTTTGTGACATCAGAAAACCAATACAAATAGATTGTTTTTACGGCCTACTTCTCATTTATGAACTGTAAAGAGTAGGAAGTGGACGGTACATTTTGACACATAATTTACATCCTACATCAAATTCTTTTTTTTCAAGAAGGTAAGGAAAATGACGTTTCTCAATGCTATGAATTCAATTCAGTTTTATTCCTTTAGCACTTTATACTACGGATGTCACAAAGCAGCTCTGTGACCTTCCAAGCCTTTTACAGAACCACTTACTCGTATATATCAGTTTGAAACCCTTGCTGGTTCCTGTCCCATTGCTATTAAACTCAATCCACAGATGGTTGGAGGTACTATTGATGATGACATTGGACATTTCGCTTTTCGTGAAATTGCCCAGCAGTCTTGATGAACTGCCTTGGCCATCATAGACCTGTAAAAAATGAAGAGACAGAGGAGAAGAAGAGCATTATAAAGTGCTGGATTCCTCCTCTCCTGCTCAAAGCTTTGGTTGTTACATCTGGAAATGTTTCTGGAGACTCAGCCCTATGCATCCTATCATAATATTTATGGAGATTTTTTTCCCCTTTCAAAACAAAATGTTGAATGTGGTTGTCTGTGTGGATTTTTGTAATTGCTTTTGGATATTACATTCATATTGAGACGGCAGCCTCGGAAAAAGGAGGAAGGAGGAGGATGGGTGAAAAAGCAACAACACGGCAGCACGATAGGAAATATTAAAGGTCATAAATCAATGTCAAGCAGCCGTTTTCCACTTTTCTAGCGAGGAGGACATTGTTTCAACCCCTGATGGAATAGATCGTGTGACTCTAGCTTGCATGTGCAGAGCAGGCTGTAAGTTCGTGGAGGAATGGGAATCCTTTGCCAGAGTGGGCAGATGTTTCCGACTCCAATCTTCATAGCCACACAAAACCAAACCATCACACACAGAGTAAAAAAAATTTAAAAAAATTAACTGTAGTCATTCTTGATGGTGGAATTAAGCGCAGTCATCATTTTAACAAAAAAAAGAGCTTGCCAAGGGATGTGTCAGAATTAAGCGCCTCACATCGAAAAAGATAGTAACGAAGTTAATTAGCCGTAACACATTCATGGAAATAATGTTTTTGGGATTAACGGAAATTCCGCAGGAAAGAGACTATAACAAAGATTTATGTGCGTCTGGTTGCCGCACAGACTCGACTCACACCCTGGCTACTTAATTAGTGACCATAGTGGTCTTCAGGGAGCTCTGTTCTCATATGAAGCTATGGGCGCCTTGAGCGCTGAGACTTAAATGAATCTATGAATAGTTAATGCCTTGGCTAAGTCACATGCACGGGTGCTCTGTGAATTACAAGCTCTTACATGTTAACCACGCGGCAAACAGCGGAGGGTGACGCAACAGCCACAACTCCACCACCAAACTTTTGCACTTTCGGGAACACAGAGCCGTTCAAAAGGTCTCCTAAACCTCACTAAGCCGAGGTACCTAATTAATCTATTATCTCCTCTTAATACAGGAGGCCTTTGAGGTGCGTGCTGATACAGTGAGGAGTCTGCAGTGTATCAAAAATGCTGAAGGGTGGGAAGGAACCACACTTTGCCTTTATATTTCTGCTTGAGAGTAGGAAGGCAAAAGGTCTTTTTTGTCTCAAAGGGGAAAAAAAATGTCTACACATTTTTCTTTAGTTTTCTACTAAGCTGAGGCTTCCATCACACACTTCCATCTGAATCAAACAATCTCTTAAAAATATGCTTATGTGGTTTTGGATATTGAGTGACATGATACATCTGAGGTAAAGGAATTATGTAAATTCTATTTCTGAACAAAGTATTTCTCCTGCCACTGACATCTTGAGACGGCCCTGGTTTTCTGAGAAGCTGTCACACAAATACAGATTGAATATGAATCGAATTGGAGCTGCAGTGAGAGTGATCAGCCATACTTGGAGAAAATCTCCGTCCCGGAGTTGGAAGGTGCTGGCTGTGAGCTGGATCCCTTTGCCGTTGTCGGTCCGGATGCGGTAGATGCACTCGTGGTTGTTATCGTAATTGTTTGGGTAATTGGGAGACAGGAGGACCCCCTCGCTCCCCACCGAGGAGGCACCACACTCGGCTGACCAGAACATAGAGGACAGTGGGGAGGTAGAATTGTTGGGGTAGGGGGGGAGAGAAAGACAGATTGGAACAAGGTTAGAGTTCAGGGCATTATTATAATGGATAAAAACAGATACATTTACTGCCAGCAAGCACATAAGCCTTTTTTCATGTGATCATGATCATGCTGCTTATCACTGGTTACAATGCAAATAGTTACAGTACATGTGTGACGGTCTGGCCAGCGGCCATCGTTATGCCGCTGCTTTTTTGTTCTGCCTTTTTGTTTCCTGTTCTGGTCTTTTATTTTGATAGGTTTTCCTTTGTGGTGTGTCACGTGGTTTGTTTTACATCTGTTCTTGGTTTAGTGCCTGATTTGACCTGTATTTATGTTCGGCTCATGGTGAGAGTCACCATGAGCCCATCGCCTGACATACACGGTTGTTTTGTTTTGTTCCTGTTTTGCTTTTGATGAATAAAGACCCAAGAATGGATTCCTGCCTGCAACCTCGTTCCTGTAACCTCACAGGTAGTTCCAAGCTCGGGCTGTACGGCCCAGCTTGTGACAACATGAAACCATACAGATAGATTTAGGTAGGGATTGTAAAGATGTGTCCATATCAACATTTAGACCTGTGATCAGGCCTAAAACAGAAAAAAAAAATCCTTCCATAAGGCGCATGCTTCGTACTGAGCCGAGAGGTCTGGCTGAGAACAATAACTGAGTCTCTCAACAACACCTTGTCAGCCAGTGTACTAGCTCTCGTTGCAGACAACGTGTTGGTTGTCTTTTTTATGTGTTCTCATTGAAAAAGAAATTATGGACCGACCCAAAGTAAGATGTGTATATAAATGACTTAATGGCCATTACCCTGCTATCTATGTAGTTAGTTAACATGGTGTACTTTAATCTTGTTTCATATTATGGTCTCCTTTAAAACCAATTCATTGTTGTTTGTTTAACCTTTTACAGAGAACTGTGTAAATAACTTTTTTGTTGGTCAAACTCTGTTCAGCATGTGAAGACATTATAGATTATTATAATGTTCATGTAATGTTAATGTTACAAAATTATAACATCTTATTTAGCGTCTAGCATGGCCTCTCATCTACCTTCAAACCAAAGGTTATTATAAGAAAGGATGTTAACAATTTTTCCCAAAATATATTTACTTCTAGATGTGAATAGAGAACTTTGTTCAAAATGTTATAGCAAGGACAGGGAAATATGGTAGATAAGGTCCTATGTTTCAAAGCCATTCCGAATATGACATATTTAGTAACATTTAGAATAGAATTGTAACCCTAAGATCTCTATTACAGTTCAAAATGAACCATATCATAACCTCTTGTTTAAATCCCACCTTCACAGTCACCCCCCCCCACCCACCACCATGTGTCTCACCCATTTGTCCTTTAATTTAGATTTTATTAGCTTGTGCAAACATAATTCTGCAAACACAATGACACTGAAAAGCAGTGAACTTTTGAAACAGAATAAAGTGCCAACATTTGAAATATGACTGTTGGCTTTAATGTAAAATACAACAATCAATTTAAGACAATATTACATGATTTCATTACATTTTCATGACAACAGTGATTATTTCTAACAGGTTACAGCCTGATCTACATTGCAAATATGACCTTTTTTGTTTTCCCATCTTTAAAGTACAATAGTGATATGAAAAATGTACTGTGAATGTAATCAATCAGCTTTCACTGCAATAAAAATCCATAATTGTCATAAAATTAGCCGATAAGTGAAAAGGTTCAGGATTTCGAAAAAATCACCGGGTTCCTTTATGCGGTTCAGTACTTGCCTGCTCAGAAGTCAACTCTACCTGCAGCAATGCCTTGAAGTAGGGACGCTTGTCCCCAAAAGTAGTGCTCTCTTGAAATAATTAAGCTAGCAGCGCCCTGACAGCTGTTGCTCTATTTCCTGCTGATAGGCCAGTCAGGGTTCTCGCACCAGTTGGAATATGAGCCTTTGTCATTTTGATGAATCACCACAACAGCAAACTTCCGAGGAATACTAATTAACGAGGAGCTTTATGCATTAGTTAGGTGCTGGTCACACAGGCCCAGGGCTGCACTAGAATCAGATGTCCTTGTAGTTAATATTCCGCTCTTGTAGCTCAAGTACATAAGCAGATGTTGCCTCAAGACCTTGAGTTCCGTGGCTTGAGCTGCAACTCTCACAGTGACTACCTGGTAGCTGAACTTTTGAAAGCATATAAATACACGAGCCCTCAAAGGCAAGGAAATGCTGTATCCCCAGATTCTAGAGGAAATGATTTGTTCTAACAACTACTGTAGAGCTCTTTGTACTGTAGGCTGTTTTTGTATGCTGTGAAACATGAGCAGATGAAACAAATGGGGACATTGCATCTAATAATTTCTCTGTACAGCATGGATGTCTTTGTGTGCAATCAAGCAATCAAGCAATGTTCATTTTAACATGTCATTTTTATGAAGCCAATAAATAAATCCAAAGCTCCTGGCAACTAATGATTACTATAGCTGCTGAACTAATTAGGGGTAAGAACACACACACACACACACACACACACACACACACACACACACACAGACAAACAAGTTTGTAACAAACAAACAAGTTAGTATTTCTATCTTTATGGGATATTATATTCTACTCCACACTCTGATACAGAGAAGCTTTGTACCTTTTTAGTTGATCCTTGGAATTATGTATGGTGACCTTAGGTTCATGCCTGGCTACTCTAGAGCACTCCCTGTGTCAGCAATTGGGGGGGGGCTTCCTTGGAGCAACCGACCCAGCTCATTAAAACGGGTGTCTGAATGCTTTTTGATGTATAATGTACCAATACCAACCCTAATATTAACACCATGAGTAAAACTAAATATTTTACATTTTATGTCAAAGACCTTCCTGGGGAATCATTTCCATCCTATCATTCGCGGACTTTCAGTCCCTACAAGGTGATAAAGAAATACATGCCCCCCACATACAGAACCACAAGCAGCAGGGACAAAAATAGAATAAAAGTTACACATCCACAATAATAGTTACACACCCCTCACATTGCACTCAGTTAATTGGCATCTGACTCATGGAATCTTTGTTTTCTGCATTTATATGTAAGCATTTAAATGGTGTGCATTTTAAAGTACTAAGCCAGTGACTCACAAGGCTTTGTACCCTGTGCGTTTATATCTGTTGCAGGTGTCAAAGCTTATTTGAGAACGCACAGAAACACAAAAAAATCTCAAAAGAGTAAGCTAACATGTTTAGAAGCTTAACGGGATTTAGGCAGGTATTTTATGTCAAAAATATTTAGCCCTACCTAAAAAACACCACCTAAAGAGTGAAGAAAGCCTAAATGGGTCTTTAGATGACGATGAACGGAACTAAATGATCATTTAGTTCCGAAGTTTGAGGGAAGTTCATTCCACTACTGAGACACTAACACTGCGAGATCGAGCCTTACATGCAGGTGCAGTTGCTGTGGTTTTCCTGCTGCAGAACAGTAACAGTAAATGTACAGCACAACTGCAGTATAGAAGTATACTTTCAGTACATTACTGGATTTTTGTATGGCTGGAATGCCTGTAGCTCCCAAATACAGCTCCAGAAAAAAAATAAGAGAGCACTGCAATTTATTTCTAATCCAGCATCTCTATGAACACCATTCCATGTCTGCTGAATTCCTACACAAACACCTCATTCTGTTTCATGAGGTACTGATTACTGGTCACCTGAATCAAATCTTATTTAATGAGGAAAAGTATAAGAAAACACTGCTACAGTATAATCAACACTCTCCTCTTACAATGTGGCAAAACACTACTCAAAGGTAAGTTCCTCAAAGGCAATGATTGTCTTTTTATTTAAGCGTGAACAAGAGATTTGTTGTCTTTGATAAGTTCTGTCAACAATGTATTATTTCTCTTATTTTGATGTTGTTTATGTTTATTTGGAAATTAGGAGAAATTTTGTCAGCAGTTCTTAAAAACTAAGGCAAAGCTGTTCAGTTCAATTCTTGCACCTATACAAGTTAAAACCTGAGAAAGTAGTCTCGTTTTTATCCAGAGCTGTACATCAGAACTTCTGTGTAGTCTTTTCTGAAACTCTGGATATATTTCTCAAAAAAAAAAAAAACCTGAGCTGTTTGTCTGCATTTGCCTTTGGGAGGTAAATAGTTGACTTGCAGGGGTTAGAAGCAGCAATAATAATCAAGGCTGTTCTTTTACACTGTGTGCAGTGAGGAGACAGTTTGAAGCTACTGAGGCTCCGTTCCAAATGGGAAAAGAGAGAAAAAAGGTTTTCCCCAATGACATGGTAGATTTAAATGTTAAAACGAAAGCAAAAAGGGAAAAAAGTTCCAAACAGAGAAACATCAAGTTATCTTTTAGCTGCCGCTGAAGCAGAAGCTCCACTAATGTGAGCAAGTTGGCAGTCAGTGGAAGCTAATGAGTCCACCTCTGATTACCATGGTGTTTTCTGCATACTACTTCAATTTATGCAAGAATATAAATTCCAGATCTGAAGCAGAACAATAAGATCAAGTCACACAGTTGGGCTTTGTTCACACTGCAGGGATAAATTAGTAAAATTCTGATGTGAGAAACCTGATTTTGTTCAATTTCAAGTTTTCCTATGTGCTCAAACTGATTACATTGTTCATACCCATGGTACACCATATGGACAAAAGTATTGGGACACCTCTTAATTATTGAATTCAGGTGGCCCGTTACTTCCTGAGACAACGCCAAACATGTGGACTAGTTGACATGGATTTAAGCTGTTTTTCAGGTAAGAAACAGTCGTGGACTTCTTAAGCACTGATGTACGTCGCTCTG
>JBBPDB010000146.1:7260574-7272275 GCA_037974465.1 Brachypetersius altus
ATCTATCCTTCCCTGAGTCGGGGTTCCCCCTTTTTGTGAGAAACCACATTAAAGCTGCTTTGTCTGCTCAGTCCGGCATCCTGCCCCCTTTCTCATACACACACCAGGGTGACAACGCTTCACGTATTAGGCTGTTATTAGCACTGCATGCAAAATCCACTACTAACACCGAAGCACAGTTTTAGAAATCCATGGACATAAACTTGGGAAATAAAACAAGCTGGCTGATCAAGTTGACTGATGAACTGAGAAGAACAAATTGAACAAAGTGAAGTGTTAATTCTCTAGCCATTACAATGAACCACTGTTAAGAATGCTTCTTGCTTTTAAAAGAAGTCTAATGCCTCTTTATACTCTTAAAGAGCTGTATCTGGAAAATTCCACGAGGTGATGCCATGTTTAGTTCACTAAAGAGCTTTTTAAGAAACAATCCATTCTTTATGAGATGTGTGAGTGTGAAAAACCTTTTAAAAAGACTGTCTGGCCCTACATTAATTGTTCTGTGCCAATGCAAGAAATCTTAGAACCACACATTTACACCATATCACAAGGGAAGTTTAGAATTTTAGCAATCCAACCACAGAAAGAGAAAATGTGAGTTTGAACTTGCATGGTACCTCTGAGTTAATGTTACTGTTACTCGTACACTTATCAATAGCTATTACAAGGATTACAACGACATTACTAGAACATTACATTAGTAAAAATAATGGTTGCAGTCATGTTACTACGTGCTAGCTAGTTCTGCTAATCATGATGTATAGTACACTTGTTATTTTGACTTAGTATCATGTCTCGTCTGGGGCCGCTAGAGGCTGCCCTTTTCTGTTTCTTGGGTTTTGTGTTTTTGGGACTTTTATTGTTAATGCCTGAGCACACAGTCTTGTTTGTTTACATTATGTGTTTCAGGTGACCGTGTGCTCAGGGAAAAGGTGATTTGAGTTTCTATTGGTTTGTGGAGTTTGAGTTTTTGTTGTCAGTCCACCCTCAAGCTAATCTTTGTTGTGTGTAGTCTTCAAAATTTGTGAGTATAGTCCCTCGTTCCTGGTTTTTGGTTTTGTCTTGGTTCTCTTAATAAAGTTCATATCAAAATGGAAGTCGGCGTCTGCGCCTCCTTGGATGGGACACAGCAGAACGTGACACTTAGACTTCTCCAACCCCTGAAAGTGGTGAAAGGTCCAGTGCTTTTCAACATTTTCAAAGCTACAAAATTAATATTTAAAATTTACAGCTTCCATTTTATTCCTTAATAATTACTTTAAGGAAACACTCAAGATGTTTATTGCAAGCAGCCACCATCAGTTTTCCTGCATTACATTGTCTGAATTAAGAATTCAGCTGAATTCATTCAGTGTAAAAATGAAACGGACCACATCTACACGAATTATGCAAGAAACACTGCTGAATGTAAGCAGCAGTGCTGCTGCTGCGGAACTGAAACCAAATGAGGAATAAAGCTGTGAATTGTGATCGTTGTGAATATAATACATTATATATACACTGAATTTTACATCAGCTTGTTGAAAAAAGTAAAGATAAAGTAAACTTGCTTGTCTAGGTTACGTAATGCATGAGCATCATTAAAGTTCATGTATTATAATAATGACTCTTGATTTTAGCAATGTTTGTAAATGCTGACACCTGACTTTCACTTGAATGTAAAGTATATGCACTTTTAAGGGACACAGCACCTATGCTTTCACTTCAGTAGAGTTTCTTTGTGTTTTTTCCTCCTCTGCTTCTGCAAGCAGTGGTAGTCCCACACCACTCTGCATCCGATAAGGGAACAGAGAGTAGGCTGTAACATGGAGATGCTGTTGAGTGATGGGCCACAGTTGAATCTGTCACAACATTCGGAGCCCCAGTGGATTTGCGACCATGACTGCCACCAACATACCCATTAGCCGGAGAAGCGCACCATACATAAGAGCCCTTTCCTCTCAGAAGAGGGAGAGTCAAAAGATGTTTTCATTCTTCTGGGAGAACAGGGAAGCAGCCATCCTCCGGGACTCGGACACAACAGTGATGGAGAATGTGGGCCAAGCGTGTCCGAAAGAAACAGCATGTGCTCATCACCACCAGATGCTCGGCCAGTGACAGAGGCATAAGGCAAAAGTGTGATAAATGGCTATGAGTTTTGCAGAAGCTTCTCACAACTGGGTGCAAGACAGTAACTGGCCTTAATACTCTATTCCATGATGGGGTTGGTATACAGTTTCTTGGACACAATTTATCATTATCATGCATTACCTCTGACTTGTGAAACAGCATTAATTTTGCTAATGGCATAAGTTACCTTAAAGGAACATGATATGCTTTCTCTTTTAAGCTCCACTTTTTGGCTCTGAGGTTTCATGTCCTCTTGCACCTTCTAACTTGCAGCTATGTCCTTTTTGTCCTTCTTTCTTTCTCTCTGAATCTATTGGTTATGTAGGAAAAGCTATCTTTCCATCTGTTGTCTCGCACAAACAACATTTGTTAAGTCCTACAATTATGACATACAAATAAATGGTATACAATTAAATTAAATGAAATACAATTAAAAAAAAACTATAAAATTCAGGGTTCAACACTAAAGTTTTTCTAAATCGCCTGCTTAGGCAAGTGGACTGAAAGTTCACCATCATACAAAGAGTTTATAATGCCCTGTTAGCAAATATTTTGAAAATGAGATACTCATAAATAAGTTAGCTAAGCTAAATATGGGTAATAGAGAATTGAAAAAAAGGATTTATTACCTTGAATTGAAATAATTTACATTTACAGCATTTATCAGACGTTTTTATCCAAAGCGACTTCCATTCCCTAACTACAGGGGACAGTCTCCCTGGAGCAACTTGGGGTCTTGCTCAGAAACCCATTGGTGGTATGCTGAAGTTAGGATTCGCACCCATGACCTCTTGGTCTAGAGGCAAGTATCATACCCACTACGCCAGCACCCCATTATGTATGTAGATATTTTTATTATTTTATTTGCTTATTTCAAGCAGTCTCACCAAGTAACCATTACTCATTACTCATTCCAGTGCTCACCTGCAAAGAAAATCTTGAATACATTTTGACCTTGCTTAAGATCTTGCAAGCTGCAAAATTAATATTTAAAATGTACAGCTTCCATTTTATTCCTTAATAATTACTTTAAGGAAACACTTAAGATGATTATTGCAAGCAGCCACCATCAGTTTTCCTAATTTTTTCTTGATTGAGTTCCCATGCATTACATTTTATATATACAATAACTAATTTTAATTATGCATTTTTTAAAGAAAAAAGCATTTTGACATTTTGCACACTGATCTGCATATAATTATTGGAGTAACCTTAGTCTGTGCTTTAATCACTCATTTCAGGGAACATTTGACATTACACACAGAGCAAATAAGGGAAAACATATGAAGCAAAATTAGTATGTTAATAAAAATAAAATCAAAAAAAAAAAAGTCTTTATTACTTATGCACTGTTTATGACAACAGAGTACAATGGGGCATTTATTCCAAGGTCTGCAGATTTATGGTTTATGAGCTCATGCATACGCCTAACATTAAACCAATATCAGTGGGATATATAGGAAAACCAGTAACAATATAGATCAGTCTGAGACATATTTCTAACTTGCTTTGGTAATATCTGAGCATCTAAGGCTAAATTAAATACCATTACACCAACTGTGGTTGCAAGGTCACTGTGGTCCATTGAAATCATAATGCAAGAGCTCAGACAGATAATAAGCTACAGATATTTCGCTAAAACTAATTGTGCACAGAGATAAAAGTGACAGTCATAATTCAGACAACTGGGGCAGGGGGTTGAATATTATGTGGACCACTAAGCTCATGGGTTTAAACTATTTTCCTGATATGTATGCAAGACCACAGCATGTCACCACTGTTGAAACAAAGCTTTGTCTCCAAAAAAGGAAACTTTACAGAAGAAAAAATAGATTTTTCGGGAGGTCTGATCAGCACAATGTTAAGTAAAAAGTAAAAAATCGAGACTCTTGTTTCAAGGGAGACAATGGCACCTCTGTGGGTCTCTTCTCTCTCATAACCCTTCATTCCAGTAGTTTAGAATCCTCAAAAACAGTAGACTTACCTTCTCTGGATCCACAGCTGTTATGACCCACACACAGTGGGCATTGTTCTCGTACTGGACAGGGTAATTTGGAGATGTGATAATGCCCTTTGGACCTCGCAGGTTCGAGCCACATGTTCTTGCTGGAGAGGTGAGAAAAACAAGCCACACAACACAAAACTGTATTAGAGCCAAACTGTACTTTTCTTTCATAGCAGACATTCACCACCTAATTTACTAGAAACATCTGTCTTGTACTTACACCCTCACACATACACACACACACACACACACACACACACACACACACACACAGATAGTCAGTCCCATATAAAGTAAGCTGTGACACCTTTCATAGGCAGCATTAATTGTATCATTAATGGATGCTACAGCAGCTCTTCAAAGGGATAGAACCACATCGTCTGCACAAAATAATCAATGATGAGACAATCAATATGAATAATATTCACTTCACCTGTCAGTAGTTCATTGGTGTAATTTATCTCCATTGCTGACACAACATAGATATACAGTATTATGTTCCAAGAGCACCCGCGTTTAGTGAAAAACTGCGATGTTGTGATACAAATGCCTAAAAATGCCTGTTTTTATAGTGCAAACTCTAAATATGCTCCCAAACGCGCTCCATGGGGGACAGCAGCTGCATCAAAGGGCAGCAGCCAATCAGCTTCAAGGAGAAATAAATAGCGTTTAGTTATGTTTTATATGGAAATGTAGCAGAATTTACATTAATATTTATGTTACCAAATTAGTGAATTATATTTTTCGGAATAATTTAGCACTAAAATGAAAAATTATATTTTGCCACAAAAACGCTGTGATGTATAGGTCTCGCCCGCCATGGTCCCTTGTCTGGGCAACCAACATAAACAACCAGCACGAAGACAAGGGGACGTGGCGGATGAGGCCCTGACGTCACAAAAGCAAAAAAATGCGGAGGATATCTGCAGTTTCCGCATGGTGCAGGGGTTTCCGCGAACAATTATGAGTTCAGTTCTCAGAACAAATCTGCGATAGACTGAAATCACGAATGCTAAACCGAGTATAAGCGAGGGTTTACTGTATTTCTAGTAAAACTTAAATGTAGGGCAGTGATCATAAAGCTGACACTCTCAATCATTTCATAACCGTCTTCCAATTATACAAACATTTACAAAGGCTTCATTGCTGTAACACTTTTGAGGGTGAAACTGACTAAAGCAGCCTTTGGAATAAGTCTTAATATTAACACAGGTGTCTGTCTATTGTTATAAAGGGCTTATGTAGGAGTCATGCAGTCTTGTGTAAAGTAAAGTGTTTCCATATATATGTTCTTTCTCCAGCCCCATTCTTAGCAGGTTAACTGCTCACAGCCCCATGTGTTCAGTCAACTTGAAAGAACATGCTGGTATGTTTAATGTGGCCTCATCTGATCCTCAGTGGAACACAGCTGGGACTTCGGAAAGATAGAGATATTAGGAGATATTCTCAAATGGGGAATTCACATTTGTCTTTGAGGACATAAAAAATCATTCTGTAAAACCCCATACACAACAAAAGCAAAAAGCAATAATAATTAAAAAAAATAAATAAATGAGGTTTTCTCCAGCACTCTAAAAGTAGTTACTATCACTGTTAACTGCTGATGAGTAATAGTGCACTATTGATGGTGGTGTATACTGTGGTTATGCTGTTATATTGTTCGCTATGTCTTGAAAGCAAAAGGCCCTCATAGTTTACAAAAGCACTCAATGCTTGCAAGCAATAATCATCTTTTCAGCCTCTTCATGAACGTAAAGCATTCAGTCAACCTGGATTCATTTCTAGTCAACAATATTAACTGTGAAGGATTAGATGAGTCATTTTAAATGTGTGACTATATGATTAGCAGCTGTAAATGAAAAGCATTTCCAAACCATTCTTTTGTAAAAAAAAAAAAAAAAGATCAGTGGTTTCCTTTGGCCCCCTCTGCATAGTTGCAAATTGATGTTATGTACATCACTACAACAAGAAGGCCTGTTAATTACTGAACAACCAGCCTGTTGAATGAGCAGCAGGGAAGAGTCAAACTAAGCCATTGCTCATTTACAGGTTCGCAGCGTAGTCTGTAATTAAGTCTAAATAATCTCTCAAGATCACCGATGAGTCTCTTCAAGAGGTGGGCTAAAAAAGGAAACCCGCTGGGAATTATTAAATCATGAGGCTAAAGAGTTTTTTAACTTTCCGTTTTATACCTTCAGCCCCCCCCTCAACTTATCCCCCTGGAAAGAGGGGGGAAAAGCTATTTAAGTGTTATCTTTAAAGAGGGTACTTGGCGATGCTGAGACAAAAAGTGTCTGGATCAATCAGTGGTGTGGGGGAATTGCACAAAGAAATTGTCAAACACGGTTACTCTTCCGCCTGAAGGCCTGAAATACTGCCTTATTTAATTTTGATTAATGTCTTCAGGGGGCCTGTGTCCTCTTTGCCTTTCAAGCAACCAGACCAGGTTTCAGCTTAACCCTTACATGCAGCCTGAAAATACATCAGCCACCGGAGAGTGTGTTTCTTAAGGGGAAGCGATGCCTGCACAGGCGTATGACGCTGAGCCGATATGATACTGATAATTAACACTTTGTCATGGTTGACACTGATACCCTTCATCACTGTGATTTATCCATTATGCAGGCCCAGCGGCAGGATGGGGAGAGGGCAAATCTATTTATAGTGTAAACCCATAGGTTATCATGTTGCTGTGCCTATTTCTGCAAGCAACAACATACCACTATAGTAGTGTACAGACTAGATTCTTGAATCAAATCTTATTTAATGAGGAAAAATATAAAAAATACTGCTGTAATCAACACTCTCCTCTCACAACGTTACCAGTTGCATGGCAAAACACTACTAGAAGTTTGTCAAAGGTAATTATTGCTATTTTGTTTAAGAGTGAACAAGAGATTTCTTTCTTTGAATTATTCAAATTCTGTAAATTTGGCATCTCTTCGGCATTTCTCTTATTTTGATGTTTTGTCATTTCCTTTAAAATTATGCTTTAAAGAACAATATGTTCACTTGAAAATGAGGAGAAATATTGTCAGCAGTTCTTAAAAACTAAGGCAAATCTGTTCAGTTCAATACTTGCACCTATAAAAGATACAACCTGAGAAACTGAACATTTTTGCAGTGGTTACTTATTTTGTTCCAGAGCTGTATGTATAATCTTCCACAGTTTTTTAAATTACTTCTAATCACAGCACTGTTTAAAAACTGCTGTGTCATTAATCAAACCACAGCACTGATAATGTTAGATTTTAATATTAAATTAAGGCCTCTATCAATCTCTGGCAAATGACAAATGATTGAGTTAACAGAACGTGTCAATTTAATTTTGTAAAATTAAAGAATTATAGATTAGCTACTAGTTCCTCAGCAAATGTGGTAGGATTCAGTTTGACTCAATGGTTTAATCAGAAGGGAAATAACTAAACAACAGGTAATGAAAAAATAAAAACATGCATCCCCTTTGAGGCAGGTTCACTACATCTCCAATTCTTTAAAAAAAATTTTTAATTTTAATGTTGCAACAAGTAACAGTGGATCTGGGCATTTTAGGATGTAGGGCTTTTTTCCATATCCATTAACTGATATATGAACATCATCACATCTCAAAATGTTTAAGTATGTCTGTAAATTTAACATAAATTTAAACATGATGTCACGTTTCGGTCAGCGGCCGTTAGAGGCCGCTGCTTTTCTGTTTTTTGGGTCTGTTCTTGTTCTGGGTTTTGGGGCCTTTTATTTTGGAGTGTGGGGTTTGTGAGTGTGTTCCTTTTGATTACCTGTGAACGTGCCATGTGTTTTCTGTTCCAGCTGTCCCATGTTTGTGCTTAAGTGGTTTTCTGTATTTAAGACTCCTAATTCTGTTCATTCCTTGTCTGCGTTTCGTCTGTTTAGGGCTTTGTGTTTTTGCCTCGTTCCTGCCACGTTTCTGAACTTTGCTATTCTGTTTTGGGCCCACGTGCCTTTTTGCTTTGTGTTCCTTTAATAAAAGTATCACCATGGAGTTCCAGGATCCTGCCTGCCGTTCATTCCATGTTAGCTCTCAGTCCCGCCACCGTGACATATGTTTAGAATGCAAACTGCAATTTTAATGTCTGACAATATTTTACAAAAGAATTGGTCTTTACTTTGACAAAAAATCTTTACAAATTTTGATTGATCAAAAAGTGACAGAGAGAGCAAGAAAGGCAAAACTAGTTTTTGAAAACACTATGGATTCCAGCAATAAACAACAGGTCCTGTGCCTGATATGTTACAGGACCAATAAGTATTCATGTTAAGTAATCTCAACACAGTCAAGCAGTCCTACTTTGTAATAAATTGTACCCTTGTATTTACTCAAAGAGGATAATCATTCTCTAAACCAAAATTATGGCATTAGTCTTGATCCCTGGAACAACATTCTATTTTCTTACCAAGACTGACACTTTGAGGTGCGCTTTGATCCTGGTGGATAGGTGTTTCCTCCATACACACATGGACAGTCCTTCATGCTAACACAGTGGTAGCCTTGAGTTCGATCATTCAGGACCGTACCTGCAAAAGAAAATACGTACAAAAGTCACACAATCACTTGATTGTGCCTAACATTATGTATATAAAAATGAGGGTTGTCAAATTAACACGTTAATTTCAATCAATTAATCAAAAATATTTGCACTGATAAAATGCAACATTGTTACTTTCGGTTTGTACATGTACTTGTTTGCTCCTACATGCTGTCTTGAGTGCACAGTTCAAGGGCATATGAGTGTGTGTCGACACTGGGGTCTGTGTCTTTGCAGTCATTACATTAGCAATTTCCTCTAGGACCAATAAAGGTTTCTGATTCTGATGCTAAAATGCCCTTTATCTGCTGTTGGTAGAATGCTATCCGAAATTAGTAAATATTTTTTTAGGAGGTAGCATAATCTGCAGCACACCCCACATTAAAATACTTCTGACAATCGTGCGTGTATGTACACTGTCTGAAACTGCACCCTATAAATGGACTTAGTTCTATCATTGTTCTGGCTGAGGCATTTTTTATTTTTTCCCATTTTCGGTCATATTGCAGATTTCTGTGACCATTATTTAATAAAAGAGATGTTGAAAGCCAGTAATGTTGACTATTCATTCACTCAAATACCCAATTGCAAAATGTGTGCAACCAATCTAAATTAATTAATCATGAATTCATTTTTTAATGGATGACACCCCTAATAGAAATATTGTATACTGTATGTTTGTATCATCCCAGGTAAGGTAAAGAAAAATCCACCTGATGGGGGTAAACAAGTGCTGGTAAAGTCTTTGGAAGATGGTTGGGGGTCGGAGCAGGTGGGTGGATAGGCAGGACCCAGCTCATAAAATTTCAGATCTCCTTGACAGCTAGGGGCATCTGCAGACAAGTTGGCATTTTCAGTATTGATTACACAACTGAATATCCAGGAGCATTTCTTAAAAATGACATGTGCTGCGAACTAAATAACTGAATTCACCACATGAGGTTTCTTTTCTCCATATTGGCCATAGGCGAGACTGGTTTCCACACAGCCGAGCAACCTCTTCAAAAAAAGCACACTTTGCGTACTTGTTCATGTTGTCATATGTGTTTTTTGCGCAAAGCTCTGCCAATTCGTCCCTGTCTTTGTCGCAGTCACTAGCCTCAGACAAGACTTGACATTCCTGAAAAAGAGTGACACCATTTCTTTTGTGCCAACCATATACTGGGCCGTGCAATCTGAAACTGGTAAATCATAACAGGCATCACAATCAAGACATTACCATTACAGCTCTAAAGCTCTAAAGATCTCCAGGCCTACTTAACTCTTTACTATGCTAGAAAAAATATTTTCTAAGGCAAGCTAGAAGAAGCCCACCACCATGTGGTAATGCGTACTTAGCTGCTAGACCAGCCAGACCCTCACTTGCACACTAAACGCTGGAGGAGAACAAACTGACAGCAACCAGATCTCTCCCAACGGCCACACAAAGAGAAAGACGTTAACTCCTGTTGTAGTGGACGAAAAGCTCCACCTACTGGCTCTGCAAGTGTCTTCAAGAACTGCAGTGTATCTGCAGTTTATCTGAATCTGCTTGTCAAACTGCCCTGATACGCCCAGATGAAAACTGTTTGTTCCCATGAAGCTTTTGCTTGTATGCTTTTGCATACCTTTCTTCTTTGAGGTTCAACATCTTTAATCTGACAGGTTTTATCAGAGATGACGTTGGCCTGCTGAGCTGTTCTGTCTGTGTAAAAAAATGCAATGAAACAGCTGTGTAACTACATGCACTACAGAGGAACATAACAAAAGGACAGAAATGTAGTGGCTAAGTATGTCTGGTACAAATTACAACAACTTTCTCTTTTTAAAAATCAGAAAGGTAGTGTTTCTGGACACTAACCAAGGTTGTTCACCACTGCACACATCCCAGTCATTCCATCCACTAATTCATGATCCAGCTGCACCTATAGAAAAGTCACATCAAACAAATGGAATTATTTAATTAACTGTGAACTGCATTATTTTGTGTAGTTGTGTAGTTTTGTAGAATAGTTGCATCAAGTGAACGTGCATAATTTGCTCAAATTTGGCTCTAATGAAAGATTTTTGTTCTGTTTTTAATTCTTCAGTAACATTATATTAATCCTGGGTATAAAGGGTTCCCATGCTTCTGGACCTTTCAGATGAATGTTTCCAGAAGGTCTACAAAGGGAGCATACAGTGGTATGCAAAAGTTTGGGCACCCCTGATAATTATCATGATTCTTCTTTATAAATCATTGGATGTTTGGATGTTTTAAAAAAAATGTGTTCCAATAATTAGTGCTAAAGGTATTCAGATCAATAAATCAACAAGGGTGCCCAAATGTATGCACATGCCTAATTTTGTTTAAGTAACTATTGCACACTTTCTGTAAATCCTATAAACTTCATTTCACTTCTCAGATATCACTGTGTTTGTCTGCTATATGATATCTTTATCTGAAATTGCTGATCCAAACAACCAATGATTTATAAAGAAGAATCATGATAATTATCAGGGGTGCCCAAACTTTTGTATAACACTGTATATAACTGATGGCTCTGATCTTACATGATTGTAGCCTCTCTCTCTCATTCAAAGAGCAAAAATTCTTGCTAGGATGGAAGAATGATGGCTTCTGATACTTATCTGCTATATCTAGACTTATTCATAGGTCCCAAGAGCACTGTCTATCATGGTCACGATAGATTATCACAAGTCACCAAAGGATCTGAACCAGAGGCCATAATTATCACTGTAACAGAACTTGACCAGCTGAGCTTCAGCCTGGACTACTATGGAAATTCAAACAATAAAACTACAAAATGTGTGAAGTATTATCAAGTTAGCTTTGACCAAAACCATTTATTTTGGTACAAATACAATAGTAATGTAATTTTTTGAGTACTTCACTACATACATTTAAACCACATATTTATTTCATTATATATATTTTACCCAAAGATTTTAACATATAATAAGGTAGGGCTGGACAATAATTTAATATCAATATATATCGCGATAGAATTTTTTTCAATAACGGTGATATGATTTTTAAACACATTTCCGATATTTCGAT
>JBBPDB010000146.1:7293246-7306779 GCA_037974465.1 Brachypetersius altus
TACACACAGTAATCCATTCTGTTATGAGAACGTGGCAATGTTTTTAATATGCATTTTACTTCTAAATTATTAAGAAAAAATTACTAATATTGTAACATGAATAGCAGGGATGCACCGAAATTTCTTTTTTGGCCGGAACCAAAAATGAGGAACTTAGCTGTGTAACTTAGCTTGAATACCTGATGTTGATTTAAGTAAAGATGTACAGGTATGAAGAGGGGATGTGGACTACTTCAGCACTGATATAAGTCGCTCTGGATAAGAGCGTCTGCTAAATGCCATAAATGTAAATGTAAATGTGTAATTTATCCATGATATGTGCATACAAAGAAAACATCATAAAACCACATAGTGCCCACTAGTGTATGTCTAATCTTTCTTATTTTAAAGACCAAAAACAAGCTTAAAGAAGGATCCAATTACAAAGAAAGCATGTACAAAAATAGAAACTGGAAACTTGGTATGAAGCCTGCAAATGATGCGAATAGTCAGTATGTGTGACGATACAAATAATAAAGGAAGGTGGGGGGTGGGTGGAGCAACGTGTTTTCAAAGCCATCAGTAGAATCAATTTAGATGCCACTTCATTTCTGCTGGAGGGTCTAAAAGGAACATTACCTCGACCATTACCTTCCTGAAGCATGCAAGCAGAGCTCAGCTGTTATATGAGCAGAATTATGCCCTGCTTTTGTCATTGATCGCAAGACAATTTTGAAACACCGTCCCATTCACTGAACCTGCGTCATTATCCACAGCCCTCATTTCAGATTGATTATTCTCTTTTTTAATGCATTCTACGGTGCCTAAGATCGGGAGAGATAACACCGTTTCTTCTCCCAGGCACGGTCATGGTCTGTTTACTCACCATATTGAAGGGGCTTCTGTGCCGCTGATCTCTAGAAAGTCATATCTATCCTCCAGCTGGAAGTCTGTGAAGACCAAAGCAATGGTGTCTCCAGGCTCCGCCAGAATGCTCCACGTGCAGTCCGCATTGTTCTCGTACTCCGAGGGAAAGTGGGGACTAGAAATGGTCCCTGTTGTCCCTCTTAACGTGCCCCCACATGCTCCTTCAGCTGACCAAAGCAATAAAAAATGTATTAAAAAGAGAAACAAAAGAAGGTAGAGCATGTTAACTGTTACAGATGCAGCATGGTTAACAATTGACCTCATACTATGTTCTGTTCAGATTTTATCATTTAGAAAAGAAAAATGGCAACAATGACCTCATAGACCTTTTAACCAACATTAAGACCTTTTCAGTTTGGTATACCATAATGACTTTTGCCTGATCATTTATGATGTATGTTGGTCATTTTGACAACATACATCATATACTATATAGACAAAAGTATTGAAATATATCTTTCAATTATTGAATTCAGCTGGCCCCTTAGTTCCTGTGAAGGTCAACCTTAATACTTCAGCAGACAAGACATTTTGACTATGCCCCAGTGCACAAAGCAAGCTCCATGAAGACACAGTTGGATGAGTTTGGTGAAGATGAATTTTACTGACCGCACAGAACCCAGACCTCAACCACATCCAATACCGTTGGCATAAACTTTAACAGAGATTGGAAGTCAGACCTTCTCGTCCTGCATGTTCTACAGAATGAATGGCCACAAATTCCCACAGAAACTCCAAAATCTTGTGGAAAGTCTTCCATGAGGAGTGGAAGCTGTTATAGCTGCAAAGGGGGACCAACTCCTTTTACATGAAAACACACATAGCATCATGCACTGCGGATTTCTGTGCCCTACATAGTAAACGAGTGCATTTTTTGGACGCACTCTACATTAGTGTTACCCTGCGAAAGTCAAGAAGAGGAGCGAGGCGGAGGGAGGAGAGATGGGGGGAAAGTGCGGCTTCAAACGGAGGAGATTCAGTCACACTCTCTCTCTCTCTCTCTCTCTCTCTCTCTGTGGAGGATAGTAGTGCCCCCCGGACGGATCTATCTATCCCCGTGTCCACCAGACCCCGCCTCATGTGCAGGCTGTCTGAGAGAGACTAGAAAGACGAGTCGTGTGTTTATATGACAAAGATAAATTGCCAAAATCCGGCGCACTATTTAAGCAACAGTAACATCGTAACATCCTGAGTGTCCGAAATTAACTAAACGTCACCTCCCCTTGATCACTAGTTAGCCCCTATATACCAAACATAATGTAGTGAACAAGTGAACAAGTGAACGAGTGCACTTTTCAGACACATCTATTGTCTGAGATTTTTTAAGAGTTTTGGTATTCAGGTTGCTGGAGGTAGTTTGACATGTCATAGTGTGTCATAGTATTTATTCCTCAGCTTTTTAAATATATTGCAAATCAATTTTTCATTTACAATGTGCACACTCAAAAAAGAAGAATCAGTGGGATTGTTTGACCAACAAATTGAAAGGATGACATTTAAATATGAACTGTGTTGCCTAAAAGTAACTGGTTCACACAGAACAGGCAGAACTAAATGACAGTATATTTGATTAATTAAATCAGTTTATTTTAATACAGACTATTCCAGTGCAAGATTAACATACTGCTCTGAAATGTTTCAACTTTGCTCCACCAACAGTTGAATTTTATGTTTGTTACTGTAAGACACTCCCGCACAATATTTAGAAGATTTTGCCATTGAGTCTTTCGTGGGATCTCAAGTGTCAATCAGGGGGTCTTGGACATCTGAGTCACCCTTTATTTCTCACCTTGACTATATGTATGCAATTCATTAACTTGATCTAACCTGAAATGTGTTAAACTTGTTTCCGAGGGAAAATGTATTTTAATGTAGATTTTTTAAACTAAAAATATTGAGTATAATATTCCAAAATGCGAGCGGTAGCATATGTGGAATTTCTTGGGGACCTTAATAAAAGCATGCCAAGCATCTCCTCTTGAAGATGCTTTAGAGAATGCCAAGAGTGAGCAAAGCTACCTTAATCACAAAGGGGAGAAAGGGGTACTCCACTGAAGGCTGAAACTGAAGGCTTTATAAGAAAAGTGATATACAGTAACCCCTCAGTTTTACATGGATCAGCATCCGTGGATTAAATCTAAGGCAGATTTTTCTGAAAATCAAACTATATTACCGCCACCAGCCCAGCGATGGCGGTAATACACTGAAAAGTTGTCAACCACCATAAAAAGAAAAAGAAGAAACTGCTGTAGCATGTAGTATGACCGTTATGTATCTTGTCCTTATATTTTAGTGTTTTAACCGTCCCCCCCACCAATTGTCAACAGTTATCTCAGTCTATTTAGTATTAGTAAGCTGTGCCCTGTCTAAACATTTGGGTAGACAGTGTTATTTCAACGTTTCTTTTGTGTAAGAGTCTTTGCACGTTGCTAATGCTAACCATTAATGCTAACCTTTTTTAAGCAATGAAGTTTTCTGATTCTGATTAATTTTTTACCTTTACATTTTCTTTAAGGGTAATGCATTAAACTGAGTTTGAAATGAAATTAAAGTGTTCTGGGGGCATATTTTGGGGGCATTTTTAGGGTTTACACTATAAAAATATGCATTTTTAGTAGTGGTGGGCCGTTATCTGCGTTAACGTGCTGTGTTACGTGAGACTCTTATCGGGTGATAAAAAATATTATTGCCGTTAATCTATTCACAAAGTTGGGGTGGGAGCTGGGTCTATACTACACAAGCTATGATGACTTTCACGTTGATATTTTAGCGCGGATGTATACCTGCACTGGACGGAAAGACAAGGGTGGCTTAGCCCCCAGGGTTGTAGGAAGGAATTAGCGTGAAACCTTTCCTTTCACTTAACAGTTATGGACACTCCTAGTATTGTTCTGTTGAACTGAGTACAAACAGCGCTACCAGAGAAATATTACTAAACGGGCTCCGGTTGCTACTCGCTAACAAGCAGCGACGTGTAGCTTATGCCCGCCTGCTACCTACTGCAGCTTAAACAGCCAGTACATCATTTGAATTCAATAATGCTAGCTAGACTTATTATGTTTTCATTTCAATTCATAGTCTTGTTTCTATTTGTAAAGTGCGTATCTGCGCTCAGTGATATCTCGTATTAAATCTTTGGATATATCATTTAAAAATAGTAGAATAATAAAGGCTTCACACCCCCCAAAATAGACCTTACGATGCCCATGCTGTGAAACCCGTTCTCAAAGACTTACTTTTAGTCACTATTTGGGTAGCACACATATTCTGAATGGTTCCGGCAGAATTCAAATGAGCCATTATAATCTAGATTAATTCCAAGATTACAATGAGATTAATCTAGATTAAAAAAATAATCTATGCCCAACACTAAGTTTTAGGCATTTTTTTTACCAAAACACGACAACATGGTTTTTCACTATACGCAGGTGCTCTTGGAAGGTAACCCCCACGATAAGTTTACTGTATTTTTATCTGCTTTACTTTTTTCCTTAAACTGACATCACATGTGAGGTGATGCCAGTTCTCTGAGCCCTCTCAAAGACTGTATATAATATTCATACAAACACGTCTGTAAGAAAAAATGTAAATGTTAAGATTATTCCTTCATAGATAAAAGTAGTTTAGATTTTATGAGCTCTACATAAAACAACAGAATATAAAAGTTGCCATATGGCAGCAGTATATTTCAATGCACTTCTATTGGATACAGGTACTAAAGGAACATATCCGTCAGCAGTCCCGCTGTCACACGCTGTTACAATATGGCAGCCTCATCAAAAGTAGCAAACCAAAATTGAGATAATACGTATTAACTGTTTCTTAATGAATTGTTAAATAATGAATGAATGCCATTTTCTGTTCGTTTTTCATTCACATTGTATGGTTAAAGCATCAGTATTTTAGCTTACCTCTACAAAATGGTGCTGGAAAGTCCCACGACGCACCACTCCCAGGGCTCACGATGCACGTAAGCACGGCGTGACCCTCTAGTATATATCCCATTACGCAGCTGTAGCGGATTTTATCCCCAATGTTGTACCTCGTCCCGTGAATGATTCCTCTAGGTATGAGGCCTGGATTTCCACACGTGTGACTTGGCAGCACTGGAAAACACAACACAGAGAAAAGCTAACGTAAGTTTATGTTTCTGACTGGGTGATGGTGCTCTGAGAGAGTCGTTCACTCTCTCTGGTTTGTTCTTCATCTACTACCTCATGCCTGCACGCTTCCTTGGGTCAGATGAGAGTCTCTTTTCATCTTCATACACAGCCCAAAAAAACCCAAAAAACAATCCCTGGAGATTTCAGGTTTCATGCGAATTTCAATGAAGTTCGCGTCTGAGTGTACTCCAGCACTCTCAGTTCATCGCTGCTCAGAAACAAGAGACAATAGCTTTGTTTTTTATACAATGCTGGGTATTCGCAACTTAATTAATAATGTATATTATACACTGTGTATATATTGAGGGCCGAGGAGGCTTACAGATCATAAGACTTCTCCACTGATCAGGGGGAACAGGTGAATAACATCAGGGGAGGGATCAGGATTCTTAATAATACAGACAGAAGGGAGAGGAGAGAAAGGAGAGAATTAGAGAGTGAAGAACAGAGAAAGACTGGATCGAGCCCATGGTTTAATTTTAGCCCAAAGTGGTGGTGTTTATTTAGTTTATTCAGTTTATTTAGTATTACTTAGCTGAGGGGTGGGGAGAGTTATTTCAACATTTCTTTTGTGTACGCGCCTTTGTTTGGCTGCCGCACGCTGCTAATGCTAACGCATGCTGCGAATGTTAACTGATCATATATATGTATATATATAATGCTCTGAAGAACGATCATTTTATATGGAAATTAGGAGAAACCTTTTCAGCAGTTCTTAAAAACTAAGGCAAAGCTGTTCAATATTTGCACCTATAAAAACCTGAGAAACTGAACATTTTTGCAATGGTCTAGAGTTGTTTTTTCCCCAGAGTTGTATATGTTCAACAGAATTACTAGGAATAAGATACAAATAAAAGTTGTAAAGAGAGAGACATCAAATATGAGGTCAGAAAGTGCTCTGGATGTGCCGTGTGCCTGTCTAGTATAGAATTCTCGAGGGCTGTGTCAAAGAGCATCACTGGATCCTGTCAGAGTGGAAATAACTGTGTTAATGGCAGAATTCCCCTCAAGGCAAATCAGCCTTATGTACTAGTCTGCCTAACGAACACTAACAAACTCGTATGCTTTTCAGACTTTGAGCCTGCTATTGACTGAAAATCTTAGTTGCTCTGCAATATTGAAAAGTGTTGCCAGTAATTAAGTCATATAAACATGACAGTCCTAAAAGTGGTTCATGTATTACATATACCATGAAGGCAGCATATGGATACGGAAGTCCAAATAAAGTAAAACATCAGCAAATTCACCAACTGCCATATCTGCAGCACACAGTCGATCAGCATGGGCAATGATTCTAACATATTTCCATGCACTTAGTAAAAAAAAAAAAAAAAATTGAGTCCATTTTATTTTTCTCTTAATACTGGAAAATGATTGTGCAGTACACGTTTTTTTTCTTCAAGGTTTTGTCTATTCACAATTTTGACAAAGCCTTACCACATGCTGTATGTATATCTTTTCTCATATTTTAAGGCATCCAATGACATGCTAATGAACAGCAGTCAGTTGTGATGGAGCGATCTGATTGGATGAGACTGACTGAACAACATTCAGATAAACTTGGTAAAAACTGAAAAAGCTGAACTGAATTTTCCAATGCAACAATTTTACAGCTCTATCTAACACAAAATGCTCTACTTTTTACAACAATATGAAAAAAAAACTATATACCTACAAATGTTATTTTGTAGAACTGCTGTCTAAAACCATTTGAACATTCAAGGCCATGCACTTTCAGAAATAACATCATGGCTGTGATGATCTACAGTACTTGCCTTCAATTCTGGCCTGCATGTTTTTTGGAATAACACAATCCCTCCCATGTTCTACTGCATAAAAGCAGGCTTCTGTTTTTAAAAAGTATCTACCGTGCCTGTATACATGTTTATAAACTTTTTGCAGTAATTCTTTGCATTCTTTATTTTGATGAGAGTAAATCATGAGAGTCTCTTCCCCAAGCTTTACAAGGTATATGATGTCTATATTAAGACACTTTCATCCCCGGGATCAATCTGAAGAATGTGGGGAGATGTAACAATGTTTCGGAGCCACAGGGCAAACCTAAAGCGATAAACTGGGAGGGTTGACATTTCCAAGCTTCAATAATTAGCATAAGAGCTAAAAACATATTCTTCTCATATTTACAGATATATGCTACTGTTGTTTTCCATAAAGGTTCTGAAAAGGACATTGCCTTCTCTTTCACGTTTCCAGCTAGTTCACTCAAATGTTGGCAGTTGCTATTGTACACCATGGGGAAAAAAAAAATCAGACCTCAGATGCTAGCACCACAGTTCTCAAATAGAGCATTCCAAGGCTTGGACTCGATCACATTGCTAGGTACCAGTTTTAGTAAGTAACGCCTGTAAAAAGCCTGCCTGTCTCCAGCTCTATTTTAAGCATTTAGGACTTTCAATTGATTTAATCTGCAATAATTCATTTTGGAAATGTCTCTCCCCTGAGAGATCACAAGCAACTGGAATGGCTGTGTTCATTAATCATGCTCACAATTGATGGTGTCTTCTGCTGCACCGGCGATGGAGAGAACATACAGTTTGGTAAACATTTGATTTATTGTCTGATTAGCGGTTGGTGGCAAGGAATGAGGGTAAGTGTAATGGAACTTGAGCACCACAGTCTGTGGTATTTTTGTTCGTTTCCAAAAGACGCTTTTTTAAAATTTGGCTTGTCGTAGGACAGTTATTCAGCAATGCCACTTTCTGGCTTGCACACCTCTCCATATGTTCCCAACTTTAATTCTTCCTGGTGCTAATATCATAATTTTGCAAAAATCTGCCAGCAAGACTGAAGGCGGGGCTTCCCATATGTTTCTTGACACCCAGGCACACAAATGATTGACTTCCACTTAGCTGAAACAATCATTTCAGTCCTAATGTTACTCTGATGACAGCAATTGACCAGTTGAACCACTTTGCGTCTACTGGTAATTTTCCTTGACTGCTTCTGTACGTCTCTCGCTAATAATGTTGTCAGGAGACCCACTGTAGAATTGGGCCTATTTTGAATGGCAACACCAGCACTGATTAGTGCCTCAGTGCCTAATTGCACCTCTCTTCATTTCCCTGACACAGTGAGAGATCAATAGCATAGTTACGGGCTGACACAGGCTTGGGGACCTAATTCGGTTGGCTGAGCTTTTTTCCAATTTCCTTTCATCGGGATCAGGCCATCGCCACGGCGCTGCTTGGAGAGGCGGATGAGGCAGACCGAAGCATCTTGGCAGGAGAATGACACGGATCAAAGGGTGTGGAGAATCGCAGCTGAGCTGAGGGCTTTGGTGGACAGGCTGCGGAAGTGCAGAACCACGGGGGGGGAAATACAGGTTAACGCTGGCGGGCAGTGATGAAGGGCAGCCATTGTGTGGGAAGGGTGGAGTAGGCGTGTTCCTGAATATGAATGCATTATTCAAAGAAGCAAAAACAATGAGTTGATCCGAATATTTGTTGTCTCTGAATATTTCCCGTATTCTTTGTATTCATTTTTTCTCCAATTTCTTCCTTCCATAAAGTATTTGTATTCAAATATTTGTGCTCATTTGTTTTTGCTGTCATTTTTTCTTGTTGTTATGACAGTTTTTGCTCTCAGCACTTCATTAGCAGGGCATGTTGAGCATTATTACAGCCTGTTACAGGCAACTAATGCATGAGAAATGCAGGAATGAGTGAAATCGTATCAGTTTCAAATGGATTAATTGGGCTAAAGAGTTTTACATGGTAGCAATGAGTTGTTCAATTTGGAAGCTGAGCTAGATGATATAACTATATTTGCCGTTGTGTTTCAGGTGGTTAGTAAGTAAGCAAGCTTGCTAGCATATATTGCCTTGCTAAACCACAACCTTTACCATTATTATGCTAAATGATAAACGATGCTGGCTATCCACTCATTTCACATATCCATCATCTTGAAATGCAAAGGTGAGGTGAGTTACATAGAAACATTTTGAAGACAAATGTAAACACCAAGATTTAAAACTTAAAAGTAAGAATACACATTGTAATGTGTTAATAACAATGAATGCATTTCATTGAATATTGATGTGTGTTGTTTATGGATGGGGATTTGTATCCTCAGAGTTAACATTGACTAAAATAGACAGAGAAAAGGCTCATCTGTCAGGTGATATGACTGTGATAAAAAGATAAGTAGTGTAAAGAGAGCCAATGGAAGAATGTAGGTTTGGCACTGGATGTGTAACCAAGGCTGACTGCCTAATTAGGTGCCCCATCAGTTGCTGATTAGGAATTTCTTTGCACAAGGATATTTTCTTCAGTGTCCAACATGCCAACATATTAGTCACTTAGGGGAATATATATTCAAGCATGTTTCTGGAGCTGTCTAACATTAGCCAGAGTTACTTATTTAGTCTAGTTAGCAATGAAGCTGCATTGCTTCTGCCAGACTTTGAACTTTACCTGCCTATCACTTTAGACTTTTCAGGCTTTGCTTGCTTCCCAGATCAAATCATTTGTCTGCAAAATGCAATCACTGGCTAGCATTATGTCATTTTCACTTGGTTGAAATGTTGAGCATTTGTTATTTAAATTAGCACAGCTAAAATGCTGTGGGCTGTACTAGCATCTCAAGCCCATTTCTGTAATCAAGTCAATCCTCTGGCTTGTATCTGAATCCAAGAAATAGTACTAATGATGTTGTCTGTTGGACAAATTTATACAAAAATGAGTGTCTCAGAGCACTCTGAAAACATCATGGATGCAGCTGAAAATGCTGCTAAATACAATTAGGTGAGTTGCCACCAAGCACTGTGACCTTTACCAAGAGCTGTTAAAAGTGCCCAAAACTGCTAACATTAAACCAGCTGTACAACAATAAAACAAAGCATGAAAAAGCACGGTATTTGTTTGTATCAACATTAAAATAATGTACCAGGATATACTAGTCATTTCATTTTATGTGTTTTTTTTTATATAATGGATATGTATAACCTCTTTTTATGCCCTGCCATGAGAATGTTAATGTGTGTTTGTTAGGTATGAAAATGTACATCAAGTTAACATTGGCTCCCTTCTCCTCACTGGGTTTAATATTATATAGCTCCTGCCTACAAAGAGATATTTGAATCCTGAAACATTTAGCATTGCTTGCAGTTTTACAGTGAATCCATCAGCTAAGCAGTTTGTCAGTTCTAAGCACAAGCTGACTGGCACAGGGGATAGATGGCAAACCAGCTTGGTGACAGTTGTGGAAATCAACCCAGGATTTTAGTTTAGGTCTCCCCAGCTCCAAACTCACTAAATCCATTGTAACTTTTAAGCCACCCCTCTGTCCACCCCATGCATGTTTCTGTGTCTTCAGGTGGTCCAAAGACCACTGAATGGGGTTTGGCTGAGCTGGCCCTACCAGAGGCAGAGGCAATGGAATCAGAACTAGGCCCTGCTTACTGAGTGAGTTGGCTCCAGGACTCAAGCCGGCGGTGGGGTGGCTTGCAATATCTGATAGACTGGAAGGGGTGCAGCCCTGAGGAGCAGCAGTGGGTCCAGGCCCAGGACATCCTCAGGCAGGAACTCATCACAAATTCCATAGAGCATGGCCAACTCCTCACGCCAGGGACTATCCTCCCGGTAGCGCCCTCAGCATATCAGGTTCTTTGTGTGGTGAACAGCCCTTTTCTCCACCCACTGTTTTGCAGGGGTGGCGGTCTTTACTGTCGCAGGCAGGTCTCATGTGTCTATCAACATCCTGGTCACTGGAGATCTGAGCCTGGCACTTCCTTCTCCCCCTGCTTCTTTCTGCTTTCGTTGTGGTTTCTCCTGCTTACCTGATTATCAGTCCAGCCTGATCCTGTACCACTTTAGAGGACACTGACCAGTTAGACCCTCATGGCGGGATCCTACACCACAGTTCGGGAACTGTTACTGTTTGACTGTATATCAGAATTCTGCATCTTCTATGTTTGCATTTCCCACCAAAACTATGAAATAAAACCCAAATAGCTCTCCTCAGGTTAAGCTTTTAACCTGTTAAACAATTGAGTGATCCCCTTTATGTCCTACAAACACTACTGATAATCACAGACATATGGGCATTTGTAAAATTTCTTGTTTTTCCTCCTCCGGACTAGATGAGATGCAAGTTTTCACTGAAAAAAACTGTGACTGTTCCACCTTTTGCCACGCTGTCGCCTACATGCTGTGATTAAAGTCAGCAGTGAGGAATCCTAACACATGATCAGAACGTGACAGCGTTGCAGGCTAAAAAAATCCCAGATGAAACATGTTTGACAGAAGCACAGTGATAGTGTTTCAGAGCTTTAAATTATGGTATACCAATTTCTGTTCCTCTTGTTGAAAAAATGACACACATGTGCTGGCCGTGACAACTCTGAATTTCTTCTTAATTGTCAGGCACCTCTCAGAAGGACAGCTAGAGTCAAATGGTCAGGGCAGATCCAGTTTCAGCCTGAAAATAACACAGCTTGTGCAGCATTTCTCCCGGAAATTGACTCGTTTCCCTTTCCGACTACATGCATCTTCATTCGAAGGCTCGTGCTCACCTTTAAATTTGCCATACCAGGTGATTGATGGTCGGAGCCACCACGCAGCTGATATAGGGGCTATGTTATAACAACAGCTTGCATGCCTCCAAACAGTGGCTGCGATAATGAACACAAAATGGCCCTCCCTGTTGTTTTCTAATGGGAAGCTCGATAACAACGACACACTAATCAGGTTATTTGGTAAGCCAGTGTGACTGAAGATCACTTATTTTCCCACACAATGGCTGACAGAATTAAATTCCCATCACAGAGATTTTTAGTGCAGGCCTTCTTCATCTCCACTCTTATGCCCACTGTAGTTGTTTGTTTGCGTGTTTGTTTATTTATTTATTTATTTTCCCTCAAATAGGAGCCTGGCATTTTTTCCAGTGATGGAGCACACCAGGGGGGATATTGGGGACAGCAGGTATGATCTAATGGATTCAAGGCCTAGAGATTGTGAGAAAAGGGTAATTAGCACATATTTGTAACACACAGTCCCATATACCACACCATAGTGAAACAGATGGTCTTTTGGGCATGAAAGAATTTAGACATTGACAATTTCTTCAGACAGAATACCCTTCATTGATTTTCACATTAGGGGTGCCTCTGGTGAAATATCATTCTCAATAGATATGACATAGTAAGGTGAGAAAAGTAAACTGCTTCTGCGTTGGTCCCAACACAATCGTAAAGAAGTGGCATGGACATTAATCTGAACCAGAAAACATTGGCGAGTCCACTTTACATGTTACGGGAGGCAGAGTTTTGAACTGTGCCTCTTTTGCTCTGTATGGGAGGGACCCGCATGTATTCAGTGCTTACTGAAAACAGGCCTTTTCAGTCATTTTACACATAACCCTAACCCTAACCAATACAGCACAACCACCAACACATGATTTACCTCTTAAGGTAATGTTAAATGTATAATTAAATATATTAAATAATATTGCACACCATGACCAAAGATTAGGAGTTGTGATATAAAAACTTTATCAATGGCACACGACTGGAAAGGAACAATAGGCAATTTTGAGTTTCGTATAATAGCATACAAAGGGTTTCAAGAGAGCCATTGAATCAGTTGGATCTATTAAGTTCAATTTTCCAGACACTTTTAGAAATAGAGGTTTCTAAATGGGACCTGGCTTTGATGTACAGTCGTAGGAAACTGGTTACAAGAAACCTTGGTTCATGATTGCTCTCCAGTCACTGTAAAAAGTAACATGTGCTAAAAATTCATATACCTAAGATTGTTGCACTGTAGTGTACTTTACTCTTGTACGGTATGTCCAACACAGATGAAATCTGCTTGTTAATTGACATGGATTATGCATATGCAGCATCTACAGTCCCATATATGTCCCACATAACACACCCACACTTACATATGCATGCATGTGTGATTAGGCCAGATTTTGTGACTCATCTTTAGTGTGCTCTGCCAGTGCGTGAGCTTTTCACACGCTGCATCCTTGCAATAGAGCGTACAGAATGTGACTTCTCTTCAGAGGAGGTGTAAACACTTAGCCATGACCAGCTCACACCTGTCAAGCACAAGTGCCTTTGTCTTCCAGATATGATGCAGCTCTTAAGCACCAGGCAGCACGCAGGCCTGAGCAGAACTCTGAGTAGGTGTTAAACAAAAACAGCCATAAAGAGCGTGCTTACTGAAGATGCATCGGTAACTATTGATCTCAGCGCCTCCATAATATCCTCGAGATAAAAGGAAGGTGAAGAACGTACACCATTATACACGTAGGCCATTTACTGGAGGGGCCTCATTTCTAGCACCACTGCGAGAGCTCCAGATAAGCCAGGGGTGTCAAACTCATTTTCACTGAGGGCCACATGAGCATAATGGTTGCTTTCAAAGGGCCAGATATAACTGTAAAATAGTATAAATGTAATTAAATGTAACCAAATATAATGTAAAATAAACGTAAC
>JBBPDB010000146.1:7309376-7326533 GCA_037974465.1 Brachypetersius altus
AACAGGAAGTTAATATCACCAACCATTCCCATTTTATTAAGGTGTATCCATATAAATGGCCCACCCTGTATATATATAAATCCTCCATATTTATAACAGTCTTTGTCACACAACCTTAATCAAGATCAGGACTCCTACTCCAGGTGTTTTGGGAAAACAGACCCTGCTGTCTAAAATAGCTGTCTGCAACCTACAGGATTTGGGGTGTTTTACAGAAAGGGTTTATGTAGCTATTGACTTCTGGTGTTTGTTAGCTGAATTAGCCACGTAACTACAGTGCTAAATTCATAAACGCGGAATTTGGACTCCAAATGTGGGGTGGTCCAAGTACCAAACTGTGTAAATGTATTGTATCTGCAAACAGATCTGTTTAGATCAACAGGTCAGTGCTGCGCTACAGTTTAAATTGTGAATTTCAGTCCCCTGCCATTCTCTTGGAATATAATAGGTCAAATAAGGTGTTTTGAAGTGTTAGCCGGGGTGTCATCCGTTACTGTCAGGGTGGCTGTCACACTTGAGTAAACAGCCTCAAAGGCACATCACACACAGAGTGGCCTCTAGGCTCCTCCAGGTAAGGTCTGTCCAGCCCCGTCAATGGGAGAGGTCTATTAATGGGAATTCAGTGGGAAGTCAATGATCGCTCCATGCTGCAGGGATTCAATCCAATCTAAGACCTGGTGCATATTAGGCCATTTCTATCAAGCAAAAAATCCATAAAAGAATATGTGTGCCATTTCATCAGCTATGACACAATCTGACTTTCACTTGCATTGTGGGTGAGACTATTGAGAACACATTTGATGGTTCATTCAGATTACAGTGAACAGCAGCTGAACAATTTAAATAGTACAATGATTTCTCAAGCTATAAATGGTCATAGCAAGTACCCTGCAACCCCTCAAGGACATTTTAAGAAGCTTTTTTTCTGTAAAAGAGTGAGCCAGAAGGATGGAACAGGAAAATAATAAGAATATTCAGAAGCTGCTAAACACGTTACAAGCCATCATCATCTACCTTGCAAAACCATATCAAAGCCAATGTATTGTTCTCCTGGCATGAATGCAATTCTCTAATTCCAGCGTTTATGTATTAGCTCAGGGCCCCATGGGCACAATACCCTCATGCATGTCATGCAATCAAAGGCACTACTTTACTTCAGATAAGTGACTTGCCGCCTATCTGTGTCATAATGCTCTCTTATTAGTGCAAGGCAGTGGGAACAATTTCATTACATACATAAAAAGAGCGGTGGGGTGGTTTTCGAACATGGCCTCCGTTATTGATCGAGGTAATGGTTTGGATTGCGAGTATGCTAACTGCGCCTGTAAATCCCGTGCCGTGCGACTAGGCCCCAAGCAGTGGGGTATAAATGCATTTTTAGGTCACATTGAACTCTCTCACGGTTCACACGTCCCACCCGCTGCCATTTTTCTCAGTTGACGAAGCGAGCTGTATCGACAGGCTAGTCCCTGCATAGAAGCTATAATGAGCGCCTTCGAAACAATGAGAATTAATTCCAGAGCTGAGACAAAAAACTCGTTATCAATGCCTTGTTTGAGAAAGGCACAAAAGAGGAATGGAAGGCAAATTTACGACAGATGCTGCTCAGCGGAAAGAGATATCTACGGCTGCATCAATGCCTCATATGAATGGAAATACTTTGGGGTTAGGGCTGGGTAGGTGGTGTTGGGGGCAGGGGGTATGGGATTTAATAGTGGGCACAAAATCCAGCAGCTCATAAATCCAAAGTGAAAAGACAGAGCTTTCCATTCGGGATAATGCTTCTATTGAAGAACGTGGTCCTGTTGTTACAATGAAAATGTTGCTGAATCAGTATATACTCACTGACCAAATGGCCTCTTTAAACAGAATAGATTTACTATGCACTGATATAAATGAAAGTGATTTATTCAATTAAGCTTTTTGTGAGCTCCTTACATTCAGTAACAGTTTACTATTTACACTGTTTTAATTATAATTTTCATTGTATTTTTGACTTTTGGTTTTGTCACTTTTCCTTGCATTTTAATTATATTTGTTTTGATCTTGTTTAACTCTGCATTGTTAAGCACTTTCAGCTGCACTGTAAATGCATGAAAGGTGCCATGTATTGAAAGTATATTACTATTATGTAAGATGAGAAATTCAGAACTGCGCAATGTAGGCTGATTATGTAAACATGAACTGTTCGGCCCATTTTTTCATCATATGATCATCAGATGAATTACAGTGCAGCTCATACACATTTCTATCTGCAATGTTTTAATTGACAAGATTTGATGTGATGGGATGATTTTGGCATGTAGTTTGTGCAATGCTAATTAGTGTGGTGTGTGCTTCTGTGGTAGCTGCAGTGTAAAATTCTATAAACACTGGACATCAATCAATCAATCAATCAATCAATCAATCAATCAATCAATCACTGGGGTATTTTTAAATGGAACTGAATGTGTATCATCTTCTTGGCTGTGACCTTGGCCACGGTTTAGCAGTTATCAAAAGCTAATCTTGAAGAAACGGATATCCACGAACCTGTAGACACAAGTAAGCCCAGGAATTCAATCAGCCCTTCCAGTTCTACACAATGTGAAAGTGTGCTGTACTGCTTTTGTAGAGTCCAAAGGGTCTACATTTACAAATGACACATCACAGTGTGCTTCAGTGGTCTCAGCCGAGCCAACCAGGCCGGCCGTATTCCCATCTGTCTTCATAACTGAGAGGGAATCCGTGTTACAACCCAGTCTCTCGGTTTAATTGTGCCCAGAAATAGGTGGTGTTCTTTGATTGAAATGAATTTCATCTAAAAGGTATGAAATGGGGATGATTTATGCAAAGGTTCATTGGTTTAAGTAGCGCTGCCAAGGGGCAAGGACGGGCTTGGGAGTTGGGAGCGAACCTTTGGCTCTCAGGTCACCAGAACGGAGTCACTTCCTCTTCCTTTCTCCTTAGTGTGAAATAATGCTGCATAATCAGTCCACTGAGACTCCCTCAGCAAGTTAGAGGTGAGCGACTGTGCTTTTGTGCCAGCCTGTGCGCCCAGCTAATGGAAGAGATAAGATATTCATGATGTGTGTAAAAAAAAGAAGTTCAGTTAGCCTGTAGTTCAAAAATCAAATTAGCAGTTTACTCATACAGTCAAAAGAACTGTTTATTTAAACAGTCAAATTGTCTCCTACAGATGACACTGTAAAAAAAAAAGACTTTTGGTTCATCGAACCGGATGAGAATGAGGGGAAAAAGCAACATTATAGCAGTGCACATTTTAAGTCATTTCACAGAACACATTTAACTACGGTCAGGAATTACATTCCAAGAGTTTTCCACTTTTAAAGGCACCCGTGTCCATAGTGGGCCTGGTAAAACGTATCATCATGTCTAGCGCGATATGTAAAAGAAGCCCCATGCTGCCTTTTTTTGTTGAATGTTCTGTAATTGGCAGGGGTGACAAAAATATTGAGACACCTGACCATTATACCAACAGGGATTTTATTAATATGGCCTAGTGGTTAGGGCATCACCCCTTCAATCAGAAGCTTGTGGGTTTGAATTCCAACACTGCTAGTGTCACCACTGAGGTACACACACCTCAGTACCCACACACACTACTCACCGGGCGTCCCTCGTTGGTGGCGGCCCACTGCTTCACTTGCTGAATTGGTTACATGCAGAAAGAGTTTCACATTGTTCACACAGTGTGCTGTGCTTTAATTTACTTTAACACTGCATTCAAATACATAGATTTAACTATGGAGTTGGTCCCCCCTTTACAGCTATAACAGCTTCCACTCTTCTTAGAAGGTTTTCCACAAGATAGAAGGATTTTGTGGGAATGTGTGTCCATTCATTCTGTAGAACATTTATGAGGTCAAGCACTGATGTTGGGCGGGAAGGGTTTGGGTCACAATCTCTGTTCCAGTTAATCCCGAAGGTGTTGGATGGGGTTGAGTCAGGGTCTGTGTGGGCCAGTCAAGTTCTTCCACACCAAACTCATCCAACCATGTCTTTATGAACATTGCTTTGTACACTGGGACACAGTTATCCTGGAACAGAAAAGCATCCATCTCCAAACTGTGTCTACAAAGCTGGAAGCATGGTGTTGTTCAATAAGTCTTGGTATGCTAAAGTATTAAGATTACCCTTTATTGAAAGCAAGGGTACACCTGGGTTTCCCAATACGTTTGTCCATATAGTGTAGTTTCTGAGTGAGTCAGTGTACAAATCAGCATGGATTCAAAATCATCTAGGGCTTATTATTCATTTGACTAATCAGAGTTACAATAAAAGCAAACTGAAATGAAAAAATGCATTTGTCTGTGGTTTCATGCGTATTTCAAATGCTTTTTCTGTGCACAAAATCATATATATATATACATGTTTAGCTTAACTGCATCAGTATACATATGCAAATTACACACCAACCAATTAAATACCAACAAATATGAATATTTAAAAAAAATCAAGCCAAAAGACCATGTTAGAATTAATATGCAACTGCTTCTGACCACAGTGTTATACACACAAGAGCATGTGAACTTATCAAGCAGATATTCAAGATTTAGATTTTTCCCTAAAACTTAATTTAATTAGATTTTGAACTCAAAACAGTCAAAAACATATAGGAAGAGCGTGTACTTTGTTCTAAAAGCATATATATGGATTGGACAAGATTTTCACATATATTACATAAAATTGTGGAGCTATGCTTTCAAACTGTTCTTCTTTAGACAATCCAATCCAATCCACTAATTGTATGAATATTATCAAATCATATTAAAAGCATGTTAAATCAAACTACCTTTTTTTTTTACAACAGAGGTAATTCAGCCAAAATGAATGAGGGAAGATACTGACAGGGCTTGTCAGGTATATCTCACTTCAAAAGGCAGATCTGGCTGCTTCTTGCCTTGTCGTTAGAAGGTTAAATCATGCTTAGTCACTGAAGGGGTAAACTGCAGTCATGGCTTTCATCTACAGGCCTCGCTCCTAAGCCACCTGCTGGTTTCGAGAAGGGTTTTCAGGTCATAACTCAGGTACCAAAGCCGCGCTTATACCTTGTAGCGGCTATGAGTGAATGCCACGACAAGCCAGCAAAACCCCCCACTCAAGACACGGCAAATCTGGGCAGAAGAGATATAGCCCACATTCTGTGTCATCAGCGCTCAGTGGTATGTGTCAGCTTTTAGGAGAGTGGGGAGGGGGTTTAGCAAGGCGCAGATGTTGTGCACTAGAAATGTCTGCTCGTAAGTGCAGAGTGTCATGATGTTGAATGCGGTGTTACAGCTGTGTCACCAGCAGGACATACAGCAGTGTTTGGAAGAAAAAGAATAAAATAAATATTTTTAAAAAGACCACTATCGTTAGCTGAGCGCTAGTGATGGCACCTGAACTGCAGCAGCCCACGAGAAACAAAACAAGTGTCTGGCGTCGTAGGCCCACTAATGTCAGAGGAGGCGGGCTCATGTGCATGTTTTCCATTAACCTTCCATCCAGACGGTATGAGTAAGCACTGTGACAGCTAGAAAAGGCACTTCCATTGTACCTCACTCAAGAGCGCATTGTCAAGGTGCCTTAGAGCCTTTTCTTCCTGAAATGACAGCACCTCTGGGCTTCTGTATCCAAAAGTACTGTATATGATTTGTATGGTGTCCAGGCCAGGGAAGCTTTGGGAGGGGGTGGGATTCAGAAGAGGTTGAAATGAAGTGTGCAAACACAACATGTAGCTCACCTCGTGCATTCCCATCAGCAAAAAACACCAGTTTCTCATCCGTTGCAAACCAAACACAGCTGAACGATGACAATTACGAGAACCGTAATCCATGTTCATTTTTTATTATCAAAGGACTGCAGCTTGCCAGTCTACTTTGAGCCTTTTTATCTACAGGTAGTCTTTAATGCTGTGCTTAACACTGAATAAGTGTATTAACTTGATTTAGAGGAGTGCAGAAGCTGAAGAAGAAGCATTCATGAGAATGAGCCATGGCTTTGTGCTGAAAATGATAAAGCACTCAGATGCTACTGCAGTCTTATGTTCCTCTCACTCATAGGAGACACTCCAAAGATTTCAAAAGTAAAGGGAGAGCACCAGCCACAGGCCTACGCTCGTCAGAAAGAACATAAAAAAAACCCAAAGCAAGGATCTGAAAGAGCAGCTGGAATGTTTCCATCCAGTGCTTGGTCAAAGACAGTCAGAAGAAAAGAAATCCCTCTTGATTGTTTATCTTATTTACTGACAAAACTTTGAAATGAGGAAACTTTTTTAGCGTTGCCATTCATCACTTATTTGTTTACTCTCCTCAGCCTTGGAGTTGGGCGGGGGTGAAAATACTGTCATGAAGATATCTATTTGGTTTTCTCCTCCACTGGCAAATTGCATATCTCATCATGAAGACTTTATTATATATGCGGCAAACCCTATCTTGGCAAAGTCCACCTCCTTAGATCATATTTATTACAATTTCCAGCTGAATAGCCAGCAAATATGTTACATCTGCAAATAGAGAATTGATTCAAAGACTACCATTTGCCCTGTAAGACATTTAGAATAGTAAACGTAAGCAAAGTCATTTTTTTAGTTAACAGTGTTCAGTCTAATTGACCAGGCATTACCGCAGGCAAAAGACCATAAGACTGCAGTAGCATCTTTCTGAATCACTGCTGTGCCTTTGGTGGTATGCATCAAGTGGAAGGTGCCACCACATGACCACACTGCTACTTCACTGCAGCTGTCAGGTTCTAGCTGACAAAGGTACTGCAATGAGAACAGCTCTCAAAGGCTTCCGGTTGTGATCATGCACATCCCTATAGTGACCCGTAGGGGGCTCCAAGCTTCACAAATGACACAGGCGAATATGTTGGCAAATAAACAAACCCTGTGGCCCAAGCTCTGTAGTGCAGGACTACTGGTTTTGTATGCAGTTGACCTGCTGGTCCAAGCATCATTACATGCGTTTAAAGCAGCAGCATAAAAAAACAGCCAAATCATCCACTCAGCTTGTCAACTCGAGACATTTTCGGTTGTGTGCAAGCCTATATATAACCTGCAACCTACAATTCCAAACAAGTACATTTAGTGTTTAGCATAATAACACTGACTTTGCTAACAGAATACACAAAATGGATAGCAAGAAACAAGTGTATCTACACAAAAGGTGAAAGCAAATAAATCAAATTTGCATGGAAATTGTCACCTAGCAAGCACACATCTGATTATTTTCATGCATTTTCCTTTTTTCCCCATATCTGCCCAAATCCTTTTTTGACAGTTGCTGTTCTTACAAGCGAGTCAGTCTCTCTCTCCCTCTTTCTCTCTCTCACACTTTCTCCCGCTCTCTTTCTCTCAGCGGTGGTGCGAAGTGGCATCTCATCACATGCCCTCGTCTCAACACAAAACCATGTCCTGCTTCTTTAGGGCTCATTGATCCTTCCAGGAAGTCCATCCTACTTTTTTGCTGGGTCTCGGGTCATTTGCATACGAATGAAAAGGCCTGATATGTGTGAAAGCTCCCATTGATTAGCGCTCACGGAAAGGGGTCGCTGCCCAATACACCCCCCCATCACATGAGCTTCCTTCTTTCATTATCGAGTACACCACTGGGGCTGGTTAGAAGGGTCAGATTCCTCCTTCAAGAAGGAAAAAAACAAATGTGTCCAGGAGGGGTTCTCTTTCTTAATGAAATGAGTTTGAACTAAAGGCTAAAATACCCGCTGCATAACAACTGAGAATGCCAGACAAGCTTAAATTAAAAGATTTTAACAAGATGCTACACATGTACAGTATATTGGTCCAGTTATCAGGCATACAGGCACTTTAAGAACAAGACACCATCCCCATATAGGCTATATAAAGAAACATACAGATGCAAGATATACAGTACAGTTCAAGTACAGATTGATCCACAATTTATACAAAAATTTACACCTGAGAAAAGGATATTAATTCCAGGAGAACATTATTTAGTTAAATAATCTTCCACAAAAGTGAAGGTGGTGGTTCTGGTCCCTTCCATGAGTAAAAGGTCAAAACCCAGCTAATATCAGCAAAAAATGGTGGATCAAATATTAGAGAATGAATTAGGTCGAATACTGTAACAAATCCAGCAATATCCAGAAATCCAGAAATAACACACACACTCAGTGTCTGCTGGTAACTGTGCTTTTCGTCTTTACGGGTGCTATAACAGCCTACTTTCAGATACTCATCTTAAACAAAGTGCTGCAATTAAAGGAAGTTCATGTAAGCAGTGTATAAGTGAAAGTGAAATTGATCATTTGGTCATTTGTGAACACACCACAGCACACAGTGTGAACAGCACGAAATTCTTCCTCTGCATTTAACCCATTCACCAAGTGAAGCAGGGGGCAGCCAGGAACACAGCGCCCGGGGAGCAGTGCGTGGGGACGGTACCTTGCTCAGGGCACCTCATTTGTGCCTAGCGGCCTTGGGAATCGAACCTGGACTTTAGGGCCAATGCCCTAACCACTAGGCAAATGACAAATATCATATTAGTGCTGGCATAATCATTAGTATGAGGGTTGTCGTGATTGCAATCGATTACTTAATTTAACCTGTTAAAATTCTCAATGAACCTGATTAGTGATTAGATTAGAATCTGAATAATTAACATTCTGGCTACAGGTCATTTTAAAAGTGTACTTAGCAGTTTGAACATTATCCACAAGGGGGAGCTAATAACACTTAAGTCATTTTGACTGACAGTACAGATTGGATTAGAACATCAAAATGCCAATGTTTGTAACAATTTCAGTTCCAATTTCCATTCAACCCTTTATGGATCTGTTTTAATAATAAAACAAATGACCAATTCATGATATCCTTTTACAAGGCGATCACTTTACCCATCTACCAATATAATCTAATCTGAATCACCTCAAACTCTCGGTCAGGAGTATTACAATGAATGAAGACATCATGATATCACGATTCGAAAATGTGCATTGCTGAGAAAAAGAAAAAAAAACACAGCACCAACAAGCCACTCCTCCCTCCACACCAGTAGATGAAACCACTGAATGCAGACAATTTATTCCAACTTTGTACAAAATACACCACATTAATGTACTATTACACCTGCGGTATTGTTTCAGAATTCAAATAGTACTATCATGCCATCAAAACTCCTTTACTGAGTTGACATACAGATGCATCACCTATAAACATTCTAAATATTAAATGAGTGAACATTTGTCATTTTAAATAAATGTTGAGCTATTCTTAACCAAAAACAGGATTCATTTTATTTCCTTTCAAGCTCAGATCCACAAGCATGCTTTTATGAGCACCACAGTACATTGAGTGTATTTTCATGTGAATAGATTTTAAAGGCATACGACGAGTGGAGAAACTGACATTGCTGCAATGCTCTTGGCAACACACGCAAACACACACTATGTATTCTACAGTTCAATGGACAAGAGGCTTTAAAGCATAGAGTGCTTTAGGACACATACTAATAATAACATGGCAAGGTAGAGTTCTGCCATGTACAGACAGCACACATGCAGTACTAACCCGCAGCACATTGTTTGCAAATAGTAGAATGCAGGCAGTGCGGATGACACAAGATACACGCATTCAGTTTCTACCTACAGCTCTGAAGGCCAGATTCCTCAGTTTTCTCTTAAAGCGCTGCTCCGTCAAGCTTCATCTGAAATTTGCACATATGTGTTAAAGACATGCCTTCAAACCCTATCCAATTCCTCCCCTTAAAGGTCCTTTAAAGGTTAACTATACTGTTTTATAACCTATCCATTTAAGTAGTCCATTAGCAAGGCAACCTCGCCACATTAGTGGCTGGCAGCGAGGTGGCAGAGCGATCATTAAAATTCTAATTAATCTGAGGTCTCCCACAGATGTTTCCAGGCTTTGAAAACTTTTTCAACTGCAGACATTCCTAAATTGCAAACAGTGAAGTTTTAAAAACTGATAATACACTACAGAAATACAGTCAACTTGAACAGAGGGGTGGCAAAATAAGACGACAATGCAACATGAGAGATCTTAAATTCTAAAGATCTTTATGACATTTATAAAACACTTCAGAGCAAGCCTTTCCTCATTTACTACTTAGACTAATCCTAGTTTACTCCGAGATGTGCATCTTTCCGAGTAGAGTAACAATAGATGCCCACCTTCTGCTCTCATAAATCCGAGGCATGCTTTTGATGATAAAACTGTCAAATTAAGCGTAAAATATGGTCATAGGATCATTCCGCTTTTTCATTACATACTGTGTGCTATAATAATCAAAGATATTTGATCATAAAGTTAACAATTTAATACAAATTGAGCTATGGGAGAAATACAGCAATGTTTTATGTTTAATTGAAGAATGTTATGAGAAACTGGAGACCGGAGAATCCAACCAAAAGCAAAAACATCTGTGTATGACAAGCCTTTAAGACTTTCAAACAGGCTTATTGAGCAATGGCGCTATATGCACACCAGTGGTCCCCAAATGCCTTACAGTCCCATACCCCGAGGCATTAAGCCTCCTGCCGTGTACCCCCTCACGCGCCTTACACACACACACACACACACAAGCACAGTGCTGTGATGCATAAGGTGTTTAGCTTCTTTAATGTGTCAATGGTGCTACTACTACACTACAAGATGTAAATAGCACTGAATGAATAAATAATATTAGGGACGACTGTAGCACCTGTATTATAAGGACTCAGGAGTCCTGATTTGAGCACCAGACTGAGAAGAAGTCATGAACTACTTCTTCTGTAATCACAAAGACTATAGAAGAGGTCAAAATAATGGCGTCATATGTATATATGTAAGTGTAAGAGATTCTGTGTCTCTAAAACTGACAGAGAAACAAAATGTTCACTTGTGCCACCGATCACACACATGCATACACACACATTACTTGGTCCACGTCCTTATTGTAGATACTGATGAAGGATGATTGCCTTTTCATGGCCCTTCAAATCCACCAGAAAGACTATATATGTCTGTATGGTAAAGATGTCACTACAATAATGCATGACAGCGCTGTGCTGAGACACTGTAGTTATCTGCCCAGTGCCTGCGGAAATCTCTGTCCCATCACATCGATACAGACAGTCCTCTTTAATACTTTCTGTGTCATGAATAAGATGGGACTGGTACTATCAGCAAAATGCCAGGTCAAAGAAATGCTCCAGCAAATCCTTTATCAGTCTCTCTTAAATGAGGGAGTCTAGCAGAGCCCGGACGAGTGAACAAACAGCTATCCTGCAGTCTGGCCTTGGAAAGTGAGCCCCACAGGGTTTGTATTGTTGCTGGCCAGGAAGCTTGTACAGGCATTTTTTTCAGTTCTTGGGATATGAGTCAGCTAAATAACAAAGTTTAGAATATCAAGTGGTCAATATCTGTCCATAGTGCACTCATCACTGAAACCCCTCAGCCTTTTTTCTTCCCACTGTACACCTCAAACAGAGCTGTGGCAAAAAAAAAAACAAAAAAAAACAGTTATTGATAATCAATATCATCAGTACTAACAGTGAAACAAGTATCAATAATGATAATTACACACAAATGTATCATCAGGAGGGATCAGGCATGCAATTTGAAGGACATGTTTGCATGAGGTAGCCATAAAAGTCAGTAAAATAAATGATCTTATGATCCAAATACAAAGTATTTTTGCAAATATAAATATAAGTCTATTTCCATTTAAAGAGACAGGCATGTCTCTGCCACGAAATAACTGCTCAGGTACCTTACTAATATGGCCACTGAGCAGACAGACTTTCCTGCACGTTAATGAGTCTTCTGTGAAAGACTGGATTTATTTTGGCAGAGGACCACTACAGGCTAAGGAGCTGACCCCTAAGATTTAGCTGACTCCCTCATAGATCACCTGCATAAAATCTGACATTTTCCATGTCAAATATAAGTATTTGCTGTTTGCAGACATTATCCAGACACTGACTCATCATCAGGTGTGCTTAAAGTGCCTGCACATTTCACTGCCATAACAGTGAAAACAAATTGGACACAGAAAAGAAGATTTCCACGCCATTCTTGGTATGAATATGTGCTAATTTCTGTGCAATTGTCTTTTTTCTCTGCGATGCAGTCACTTACTCATGGTAATATACATCACTGCCAAATGTGATTCAAGTGCTCTGTAGGCAAACTTTCGCTAATCACTCATAAAAGCTATATGTAGAACATCAAGTTAGTATAACATAAAACACACAAATGGAGTCCAAAAAGATAGGGTTGTGGGTTATTGATATGTGCAGTCCATAGAATTTATGGTTCGCTTATGAAGCCTTAATATCGCATAGAAATGAAAATAAATGATGTCTTTTGTCTGATTTCACTGTTATTTAATTCTCCTGTATATTCAGTGATATAGCTGATTAATGCTGTTATTATTGTTACATGAGCCATCTACTTTAATTCCATGCAACGGGAAGTGGGTTCTCTGTGTATGATGACCTGACATTTAATACTAAACAGAATTCTCTCAATACAGGCTCTAGCCATTAACCTTGAAAAGCCTATCGCTCTGTGGAACAACACACGACCTCTGCGAACTCGGGCAGTGATTTACAGCCAAGGTGGGCGTGATGATTAAACCTACATGTACAGTAGGTCTAGAAGAAGGTACGTAGTGATTGGTGAGACTTCACTTTGCATTTTAATGTCATTCTAATTTCCTCAAATACATCTTTCTTCTGCGTCATTGTTCTTCTGATTCACCACAAGAGTTCGCAAAGAACATATTGAAAAAACCTTACTCTGTAGACCAGTTTACATCTCAAATGATAGGAACAGACACATTTTATTAAACTAGTATAAATCTCTTCTTAGATTAACATTTAGTTGAATGCCAGACCCAGAGAAAATGAGTTCAAATTACACATATATCAGGCTACAAATTACACACGCAGCTACATTTCAGTGGCGATCTGAAGCATGCCTTGAATGGCTCAGCAATACCTTGTCTGGAACTGTACAGTGACTTTAATCATAGTAAATGCCATTGCTGCATTCTTGATGTTTCTGCACACCTGGAGTGCTTTTCTGCTTCGATTCTTCAGCCCTGCTGACTACTTGCGTTCCGCCACTAATGTGAGCTGTCTTGTGACCTAAGGCCTGTTTCTATTTACCATCAGTTTTGGGGTCGGAGGAATGGATTTGAATGCCATCTGACATGTCAGGTGTCGAGTTAGCCACTTTCCTTGAGCTACTTTCGACTTATTAATGCAATTTGCATGGCTAATAATGCACTGATGCATGAACACCTCATTGAATCAGAACACCCCGTAACATTTACCTGGAGCTGTGATTGGTTGCTCTGTCAGTCGAACTTGTTGTTGAATGGCGTTACGTCCCAAAACGTCCATTGAGTGGCACTGTGAAATAAATCTATCTAGTGGACAAAAGCATTGGGACGCAGGGCCAATATAGTGTCAGGGAGAGAGAAATGACACACACACAAACTCTATCTCACACACACACACACACACACAGCTATTTGATAAGCAGCCTTTCCCTTATCCATGCAAAAAAAGCTGATCCTAAATTGTTCTGATTTGGTTTTGTATAATATATTTGTTCAGGAATTAAAAAGAAAAAAAGTTTATGTAAGTTCAAGCCAGCACACTGAAGGTGAAGGTGAAGCAGTTTTACAAATGTGGGTTTTATGGCAATTTATTCATGTGTGTACTTCTAAGTTCTAACATGGTTGGTTGGCAAAATAAATTCAATTCAGAGTGTCTTCCGTGTCTGTAAAGTATTCTATAAGGTAACAATAATATAATAATAAAATAACCTTGTTTGAATTGTGAAATAGACTTGACTAAAAGAAAATTTAGATTTGGTCTATTCTAGTAGGTACTTATACTATATTGACTGGGTTAAATAGAATTGCATTACTAAAAAAAGAGACTAAAATTGTCAGGGCTGAAGGGACAAAAATACAGCTTTCATTGACTAAAACGAGACGGAAATATTTGTGGATAATTCTGACTGAAATAAGACTAAAATGCCTTTAGTCGACTGAAACTTGACTAAACTATAAAGAGTTTGGACGTGACTAAGACTAATAAAAACTTAAATGACAGCTTGACACACAGACTAGACTAAAACTAAAATTTAAACAGGCCGCCAAAAACAACACTACTTTCGACACATCAGTTTCAAGAACTGACTGTTCACTTGCTGTCTAATAAATATCACCCCATGACAGGTGTCAATGTAACAAAGTAAACAATGCTCTTATGGCTGGTCTGTACATATAAACGTGCTGCCCATTTCTTAAGGTACATAAGAAAAGTGGTCTTTTGTTACTAGAAAAGAGAATTTGCAGTGCTACAAGTTTTTTTACTGCCTCTAAAAGCACAAGCATACACAGAAATACAATCTTACTAAAAGCATTGGGTCCAATGATGCACATGTCTGGTCATTTTCCAAACATTACAAAAAATAAACGGATATGAAGAAAAGGGCTAAATTATAGGTTTACAGAGGGTTAACATAATTTCCTGAGCTCTATGTGAGAAGACTGACAGATGAGTCTTCTGACAGATGAGCCGAAGGAAGAAGCTTAGTGCTAATACGGCACATAGTGAGCGGTGCAGGTTGGAACAGACCGTGCATTTCCCAAATGTTCCCCAGCTAGGCAAAGCAGATATTGAGACAAGCTATACTGATTACTAGAACCTGTCTCACGCTTGGTCAGAGTGCACAGGTTATTTACAATCAGTACATAACCATTTTCCATTTACTCATGAAGTGTGAAGGAGACCAAAGCAAAGTAAACAAACACATCATCGGCAGAAAATGGACTTTTCACTCAACAACTCAGGCTGAATAAAGCAAGTGGATTTAGTCACACAGTGTCATGAAACAAATAACTTTCGATGGAATGGGAAATTGATTGTTTTTCAACTACACATCATGGTTGAATATCTTCAGAGACATGGCATGCAATTCAATTGCTTCATCGCTGTCATAACAAAACCTTGTAACACCCCAAAAAAATCTACAAGAGAAAAGAAGTCAATTTTCAATGTAGAAATAATTGTCGAATTGTCTTCACTTTCTGACAATGTTGCTTTTATACCTGAATAAATCTCTATTACAGACCATCAGCCATAACATTGTCATGCTAAAAGAAGCCTCTCTCATTAAGGAATGCCTTCACCTTGAAGGGGTGTACTTGGTGGCAACAATGTTTAGTTAGCTGGTACAGTTCAAAACAACATCCAAGTGACAGAGAAAACCTTAAAACTACAAGGAATTGCAAAGGCTCTACAAACCTGGATTCTACACACCACTTTTACAAGCATGTTTTTGTAGAATTAAAACAGTTCTTCTACTGCATCACTACCAGTTCCCTTAGCACCTCCTTGTATTTAAGAGTAAGGAAGAAAAACACATGTGATTCAACCGAGGTAATACATGAGAAATAGTAGTGTTCGAGTTATTGTTGGCCTAAAGAGTGAGTCAGACAGTCACTCATCGAGCATGTAGGTTGAGCACACACACACACATACACACACACACTAAAAACTGATGGATTTTTATCATATTCTTTATGTGCATTCTGTGTAAAAAGCAATATTAAGCCGAACTTGCATGATGTTATGCTTTACTTACCTCATGCTGGCTTTATATGGGAGGCAGACCTAAGGAAGCTTTTTTTAGTTGACAATATTCTCTTTAAGCATAGAAAGCCTGCTAACAGCCATAAAAAAACCTGCTAATTACTCCGCACTCATTCGGTCACAATTAGAACCCGCATGTTCCAGTACGGCACCAAAGAGCTGTGTTTCAATTTGAAAGGGCTATGATAACATCACAAGGTTCAGGAAGAAGGAGAATGGCAAAAGCCACGTAACCAAATATTACCCTTTTGCAGTAATGCACACAACCATCAGCAGACAGTAATTTCAGAGAACAACTGCCCTAATCTGACTGACCCCATGGTAAGTAGCTGTATGATTTGTTTTGCAGCATTGTGGAGAAAGCATAATTGAGATTTACCAACATAAACGCAATTATTCAACCGAGAATGAATCTAATGACCCCGTGGCACCTGTGTGCCAGAAAGAGATAATATACCAGGCAAAAATGTGTTTTTACATGAAAAGGCCATAGAGTACAGGCCTTCCAAACAAAATGAGTTGAGCAAAGACATCCTCATAGGTGTGTGCCCATACATTTGCACTAACTGTGCCTATAAGAGGGCAGCGTCCAGCCCAGTTCAGCACAGAAAGCAAACAAGTAAATCTTGAAATTTGCCCCATTTGCATTGGCTGTTGTAGCAGGAAATGAGCATCTCATGTCTGAAATAGGAATATTTCCATTCACTTCCATTCATTTTGGGGTTTCTTTGATATTAAAAATAAAGACACATCTGAGTCACTTCAGTTTACCTTATGGTCCTGCCCTCTTCTGCAGAGACCTGACTGTCTGTCATTTGCTTCACAGTCGTGCAATCATTTTAGAGCTTAAAAATAGACATTCTTCATAAACATTTTTCAGAACATGATGTAATAAACCACAATGCAGTCAATAAATGCCTAATTCATGTTCTTTGCTATTGTAGGGGCATTTTGTCTTCTATAATTACAGAGATATTGTGATGCATCCTAGATGAATGTCTTGCAAAATTCACAGAATCGTATTACCATTAACTCATTACTATTGGGGGCAACCTACTGTGATAGTACAATACCATGAGTTACTCTGCACTAAATTTTATGCATTTACTTTTTATTTTACATATGAAATTATTTACATAATTAAGAGATATATACTTATTATCATTCTTCTTCTTCTACTTCTGTCACGGCCTGGACTGGCGTGAGCCGTGATTTTGTTGTTCTGTTTCTTTTTCTTGTCCTCCTTAGATGCCAGCGTTAATGCTGAGGACTTTACGTTTGACAGTTTATGCTCAGTGTGTCTCTGTTCAGGAGTCTGTGTTCCCTCCTCTCTTGTTCTGTTGTGTGTTCCCCTGTACTGGTCGTCCCCTTGGTGTCATACTATGTGTTAGTGAGAAACCCCCAATACTGAAGTGAGAAACCCCAATGCTGATGTATCATGCTATGCGAGAAACCTCAAGCCAGGTCTGATTCTCTGTGTGCCCTGCCTTGCCTTCACCCCTGCCCAGTCAGTGTGTTCCCTTA
>JBBPDB010000146.1:7349354-7381119 GCA_037974465.1 Brachypetersius altus
TCTACTTCTTACGGACACTGAGGAGCAACGGATTGGCTGTAGAGCTACTGAAAGCCTTTTATCACCGTTGCATTGAAAGCATTTTGAAATATTGTTTAACATCCTGGTGTGCCAACTGCACAGAGGCAGACAGGAAAATTCTACACATCCCAAGAAATAATTGGACAGACATTGACATCTCTGGAGGACATCTTCAGAACGCGCTGTCTTCATAGAACCACACACATCCTGACTGATGTGGTTCACCCCTGTCATCGATTCTTTTCTCTGTTACCATCCGGGCGACGTTACAGAGCTGTGAAAGCTCGTACCTCTAGGTTGAAAAACAGTTTTGTACCGAGAGCCATCACAGAACTGAACCTGTTGAAATTATGCCCTCCCTCTGCTCAACATCAGTAACATTGACCTTGATTATTTAACGACTGGGGACTTTGTGCAATAGTACTGTTGTTTCACTGCTGTTTCTTGCTTTTGTTTCTTTTAAGGTTATGTGTGCGCGGTGGTGGGTGCATGTGGGAAAGTAAGAGTATTTTTTAGGAATAAGTACTTTTTTAAAGGGATTTTAGTCATTTTATTTTTAAGAACTAATATTTATTTCTTATCCATGATGCACTGCAAATTTCATTGTACATCGTGCAATGACAATAAAGCTGTTACATTACATTACAGTTGATCACGTGATTTGTAGGAACTGGTGTACTTACTAAAATACTTTATGCAGTGCTATACAAGTACTGCACAGTGACTGCAATGGTATGTTTGGTTGCTTTAGCAAACCGGTTAGACAGGTTTACATCAGAATTCATACAGGCATTCAAAACAATCAGAAAGATCTATCTCAGTGGAAGTTACACTCTTCTTTAGTGTACCATTGCCTTACAACTACAGGATCACTTAACAAATCATAGTTTTTTGGAGGAATTGCAGTCTGGTTTTAAATCTAAGCATAGTACAGAGACGGCCCTGGTCAAGGTTGTCAATGATCTGTTCATAGCTGCTGACATGGTCCACGTCAGTCTCCTTCTCCTGGTGGACCTCACCGCCGCATTCAACACAGTTTGTCATAACATACTCCTCAACCATATGGAAACTCTCTTAGGCATTAAGGGCATACCACTGTCCTAGTTTACATCATACTTTACCAACAGGGAACAGTTTGTGTCCATAGGTAGCTTCAGGTCTCATAGGGCACCATGCACAAGGCTCTTATCTACATTCTTCCCCTTGTCCATATCATCCGCCAGTATGGGTTGAAGGATACATATCAGATATCTAACATTTTTTGTCAGGTGTCTAACATTATTCATGCAGTGCCTTTTAGAGTGATACGTGCAGCCTTTTTAAAAGCCAAGAATACTCACTGCCTAATAAGGCAGTGATGGTAAGATACCATGAATCAGTAATTAAACTCTTATTACTGCTGCACTGTAAGTTTTTGCAGTACTAGTAGTAGTAATGGTCTGCCTCCTGAGAGATATGCATGTATCTGGGGTGAGACTTCAGAGCGCCATTAAAGAGCAGCTTTTGGCTCCTGGCTAAAGAGGAAGGACATATGCTGGGGCACAACTTAGCACAAGGGTGGGCTGCAGGGGGTAACAGGGCAACGTCCCTGTCACTACCCCGCCACCAGGAGATGTCCTGAGTTTGTACCCGATGATGACCCTGCGGCCCGCCAACCCTTAGGCACCAGAGGAGGTGCGTCAGGCAGCAATGCCATTGCAGGCAAAGACCTACCTTTGAATTTATGAATCCTCTGGCAGTGGCCAATAAGTTTGAGTGTAACATTAAATAATAATAAAGGGAACACTTATTATCAAAAATATTTTGCTGTTTTGAACACTTTTGTTTATGTTATAGTTGAGCTCCCCTAAGCCCCCAAACCTTCCTTACCTAGCAACAAAATGAAAGCTCAAACCAATTCTCTCCTCCACTCCAACACAGCTTGGGACTTAGTTTTCAATTCAAAGTTTAAGTTTCAGAATTTTTGCTTTTGTAAAAACATATAGCCTTTCTCAGCATTTTTACTAACTTTTTTTAACTTTTATTATAACTTTATTTTTTTATTATCTTACTTAACAAATTCTAAAAAAGGTCTTTGCTAAGAAGCATGACTTTAACTGTATTTGCATGCTTTTATTAGAGCTCTGAGAAGTACAGAAGTCTCTAAACTACTGTTACACTGCACTCTAGCCACCTTTACTGGGACTGCACTCTATTTGGTGTAATGGTGCGTGTCAGATTACACTGACTACCATGTACCTGTGCTCAGTTTAGAATAATGAGACTGCACTAAAATCACCTCCACTACCTCCATGGACAAAAAATAAACATGAGATATTTCATGAAGTCCATGAACTTTTTTGTCTTTTAATCATGAAGCTAATCATAAATAGCTGTGGTTTATGTGTTTTATCTGTACCAGCATGATGCTAACTTCTGATTTCCCTCTGTTTGAAAGCATGAAACTAAAACTGCTTAACTTTCTCAGGGGGGTTAATGCACGTCCACAGATAGAAGTTGGACAGCACTGTGTAGACGACTGATTTAATTAGACATAAATAAGAAAATAATCAACGTTAACTAATGTTTTCAGTACTGCTGATGCATTATGCATACGGTTGATTCTTGGTCTTTGAGGCTGGCACTGGTGAGGTTTATACAAAATCCAACTTCAGGGGGCCTTCCAGTTTAAATTTCGACCCTCCAGTTCAAATAGAACCCTTCTGTGTTGGTGTTCTCTGCTTAATGTCTGAAACTAAACAGGAGTGTTTGCTTCGACGTAATCAAATATCAGTAATGAACATGCGATTTGTGGAAGGTTCATGGTTTCACAATCAAATGAGAAAGGGACACAGAGAAAATGTAAAACATAAAACACTTGTTTTACAGTAATTTTTTGAATGCATAATTAGTTAAATAGTTTGTTTAAATCCAGAAAAAGCCATGCTGGGTCTTTAAGGTAAAACATTTTAAGATTTTTACAATGTACAATAAAAATGCCTGTGCAAAATCATTTCACTAATGCATAATGCTGAACTATACCTACACATGTTCTTATCAGTAGTAACACACAGCTATCATTTGTCATTAACTATACTAATTGGACAAAACTATTGGGAAGCCTGATCATTACACCAGTAGGGACTTTAATGAAATTGAATTCAGATACATAGACTTTAATATAGAGTTGCTCCCCCTTTGCAGCTGTAACAGCTTCCACTCTTCTTGTAAGGCTGAGATTTTGGAGTTTCTGTGGGGATTTGTACCCTCTGTAGAGCATTTATGAGGTCAGGCACAGATATTGGATGAGCAGGCCTGGCTCACAATCACCATTCTAGTTTATCCCAAAAGTGCTGGATGGGGTTGAGTCATGCTGGAATAGAAAAGGTTCTTCCCCAAACTGTGTCCACAAGGTTGGAAGCCTAGTCCTAAACCCTTCACTCCTACTTACCCTTCACTGGAAGTAGAAGGCCATCTGAATACGTTAAAATCATATTGAGTAATTTGTTAACTTCTTCCCACTTCTTACTTATTTACAAATTAGAGAAAGAAAAGCACATGTGGTCACACTTCCAGTTGATCCATGTACTGCACAGTTAATGGGCTGTACTTCCAGTCATTTATCTTCAATACATATTCTCATACAACTGAAATAAAAGAGCACTGTCAAAATAAAGCGGCACCCAGTGGTCCTTGGGTGAAAGGTGGAGAAATATCTAAGATTTATGAGGTATAAAGCTAATATCAGCATATGATAAGAAAACAAAAAGTGAACATAAATGCAGAAATGTAGGGTTTGCTGAATTTCTTAATTAGTTATTACTAACATGATTTGAAAATTCATGAGTTCTAGGATCGATGAAAACAGAACTTATTTTATTGTATTCATGCAACAAAATCTATATTCTTAAAAAAATACTTTTCATTTCAAAAGTCTCTTTAACATGTCTTCGTAGTTTAGACCAGGCTCAAAGATGGAGGAGACATTCCATTACCTGCATGAAGTGTTAATAGTGTTAATACTAATTCAAAGATAACAGGATTCATCATTGTGTTTGTACATACACTACATGGCCTGGACACCTGGCCCACACCAATGTGAGCTGTTTGAACATCTTCTTCCAAAACTGTGCATTAATATGGAGTTGCCTCCTACCCCACACCCCCACACCCACCCAAACTCTCCTGCAGCTATAACAGTTTTGAATCTTTCGGAAATGCTGTCCACAGGATTTTGGATGTTTGTGCGATTTGTGTCCATTCAGTAAAAAGCTTTTGTGAGGCCACATTCACAGTCAGTATTCCAGTTCATCCCAAAGGTGTTCAGTTGGGTTGAGGTCGGAACTTTGTGTTTTCCTCCTCCATCCTCCTTTTCAGTCTGTCAGTGTCCTCAGCTCCATTTGTCCCTGTCCCATTCCCACTGTCTCCCCTCTCATCAGCGCCTTCATACATCTCCTCCTGCATTACTGACTGACAATTCTTTCTCTATATCCCAGGTGGCAGTCCATGCACCCTCCAAACCCAACTCCATTGCTATATTTATTACTTGCCTTCTCAACTGCGTAATGATAGATTCTGTAGAGATTCTGCAGTCCACTTGATTTCATCCACTATTTGTTGAAGGGTGTCAGCTGTTTCTCTTAGTTTATAAATGAACTTAAGTGTTTCTGAGGCATTACTTTCTTCCTGGTTATTGTTTAATTGATGGAGTTCTTTGGCGTCTTTGAAAATACAAAAGATGTCAAAGAGGACAACAAGACCTGTAAGAACTCCTGAGAGTGCTGCAACTGATTTTAAACTTTTGGATACCCGTGCAGCCGCGATTGTAAGATCATCTACCATATCCATAACTAGCAGTCCTGCTATTCCACCGGCATATTTGCCCAAGCCTTGAAGTCCTATTTCATTTATATTGACATTTATAATTTCCAGATGTGATTTAATGGGGGCCACTTTGTCATTAAATGCATCCAGAATTTTTTTTACATCATCACGGGAGGTTTTTAGATGCCTAAAGTTCACTGCGTTAGATGCAGCTGATGTAAGACTACCTGCAAATGCAACTGCAGACCCTACCCCTGTGAAAGCCAAAGATGCCCCTAGAGTAAATGGGGCCAGGGCCAGTCCTGCAACTGAGGCAATTCCTCCAGCTACCCAAATCACTCCTCCAGAGAGGCTTCCAACAGTGGCTTTCCGGTGAAAGTCCTCCACACTGTTGGTTACTTTTTTCAGTCTATCAATGAGTTTCTGGAGTTCTGGGAGATTATTATTAACAAGGGCTAAAAGCAATCCTATTCCATCAGAGAGCAATGGGAAATTCTCTTCAAATGAGGGAGGATGATCCTTACTGTCTCTTCTTGTGGCCATTTTCAGGAATGTTGTTTCTAATATCCAACATTCTCAGGCCAGGTGCAGTCTGTAACTGAAGTCTGTCTGAAAATGTATACATTTAAATAAAATTAATTAAAATACACAGACACATTATATTACATACCTTAGATTTGCAATCACTGTCCATTTTATCAGCTCAGCTTATCATATGGGTGCACTTTGTACTTTACAATTACAGACTGAAGTCCATCTATTTCTCTGCATCATTTGTTAGCACCTTTAATCCTGTTCATTAAATGTAAAACAGGTTCTATTTGGGCATGAGTCATTCTTAACAGTCATTCTAATGATGACACTCTGTGTGTGTCTGTGTGTGCTGTACAGAGTGAATTACACACAGATTTTTAAACACTTCAGTATCTCTACTGGGCTGACTATAATTCATTGACCAAAAAGTGTCCTGTGTCCAGAAACTGACCATTGTGGACAGTAAATAGACACAGTCTTTAAACCCTCCCACAGCACTGCATTAAATAAAGTTTTTTTTAGTTTTCAGTAAATTTGACATGACCGATATGGTGCTTAAAAGAATACACACTGATTTTGGTCCAATCCTGACTGCCTGTACAATTTTTCAGCCCCCCTCTACACTATTCATCAGTGGAGATGGATTACCACAGATCCACCACTGGTCAGATATGATTTGAATGGTGGACCTTTCTTACATCATTGCATAATGTGACAAGGAGCTAATTAACCATAAATCTATTTTTTACCAAGAATGCCAATAATTATGAAACTGTGGTTCTGATAATATAACCAAAGAATAGTGCTCAGAAGAATAAATTGAATAAAATTATCAAAGCTCTTATCAGATTTCTGTATGAGAAAAAGTGAGAAATTGACAAACTCGTGTGTTAACTCTGCTTTATTTTAAGCAAATTTCAAGATAGCTTAAATATACCAGGCTGGTGTATTTGTTTATTACATTTGGCAAAGCTGTCACTTCTTGTCTTATCAGGTTAATAAACCACAAACTGTTTTCTTCTTTTTGTCAACTGCACTGTACTTTGTCCGGTAATATTGTTGATTGAGCATTTATTGTTCAGATGAAAGTTCAGTCTGATATAATTTAGAAAGATGATTTTATGAGCCTGTTTGTCTTAAAAAGTGGGTGCATAGGGTACAAATTATTAGACCCATGGATGAAATGTGGTAAAATAGAAAACATTTTTGACAAACATTCTGCCAGCTCTTAACCAGAGTAACACCCCAGAAATGTCTCTAGTTTAATGCAGAAACTCACTCACATTTAGGGACATTTAGTATCTCCAGTCCACCTGAAGTGCATGCAGACTACATGCAAAAGCGACACACATCATCCCTAGACAGGAATAAAACACAGAACCCTTTTGTTATGAGGCAACAGGACTAGCCACTGCACCAGCCTTGCTTTTAACACACAAAATAAAATCCTGGAACATTATGGCATGCTTTAAAGGCAGATTAAACCTGTGTATGGATTAATAAGAGTTCTTGATATTTTTTGCAATTAAAAAATGTTTAAAAGCAAAATCACTGAAGACACAAAAATGAGCTTGTGTTCCTCTGAAGAGATCCTGTGAACCTTTCATTTGTTCTTCATGTAGGTTGTAGCTAAACTTCATCACATATGGTATGAGTAAAATGATCACCACTCACCTCAGTGAAAAAAATGCCTCATGCTCGACCAGTCACAGATCTGAAAAGCTTTTTGGTAGATGGCGATCTTTTGTTAAAGGCTTTGCAGTCCTGCTGTTTGCTCAGTTTCTTCTTGATCTGAAATTTAATCTGGTCGCTGTTGTACAGCAGGTGTTGTAAAAACTGTTTGAAGAGGGAGGGGGGTGAAGCAAAGCCATTGTGACTGGCAGTCTGATGGAAGTCTGTTATGACATCAACGATACACTCTAATTATCATAATACAGATAACCCTCCCTGTACTCTGACCATGACTATAAACTTAGTCATGATTTAGTCTTATCATACACATAAAAGTTCATACATAGTGTGAACTGTGTAATGGATCGCCTGTTATCTGCACACCCAAGAGGCAGAACAAGATTGAAAGTGTTTTCATAGATTGAACTTTGAGGTTGGCACTGGACTTTGAGGTTGGCACTGGTAAGGTTAATATGAAACCCAACATAAGGGGGCGTTCCAGTTCAAATTTCCTAAAAGGAACTCATCGGGCAATTTCCCACAGTGATCAGTCCAACAAATGTACATCAGTTCCCCTCGGAGAAAACAGAGGACAGAGTTAGCTCTGTTTAAATTTGCAGATTTATTTAGATCTGTGAGGAGTGCAACTGAATTTTACCCCTTAAAATTACCTTCATTTTGCACTTAATTTCCCGTACAGGATGTTGGACAGTTAAGGGGAGAAGTGCACAGATTAAGGCTGATGAAGGGGTAAAACTACTGAATTTTCTCCTATTTCAAATTTGTCATTTATAGAACTTCCTGAATTGGTGCCTTACATTTATTATGGAGTTTCACACTTGAAACTGAGGTACACAGGTTAGGTTACACCTCGTCAGAAGATCAGATCTCTATATCTTATCATTTCAGTAACAGATAGTCTTTCTGATCAGTTCTATCTATCGCCACTTTTTGTAAGTCTATCTGTTGTCTGTTCTAAGTAACCCTCTGATTCTATATAAATCCTGCCTACCTGAGTAGGGTTCTGGTATCTGATGAATCACTCTTACTAAAGGTTACTTACTTAAATCTTGGGTTTGTATAGGAAGACTGTGGTAGCGGATGCAAACCAGTATTGGGCCAGCCCATAACAATACACATACACCAATCTGTTATTAAGGGAAAAAATGTTGTATGTGATTTCAGATAACATTATACCGTTAAACTCACTGGTAATTGGGTTCTTCAATGAAATTAAGTGAAGATAATAAACAGTATCAACATGAATCAAATAATCAACAACACAATATGACAAACACATTTACATCAATCAGTATCTATATGTTTCCTAAGTTGGATCCAACTACCAATAAAAGAATTATGGCAGTCTCTGAGTTTCTGAGCTCTCAACTGTATGTGTGCGGAAATGGTTGATTCAAACAAAATGTTCCAAATCTGGTTCAAAACACATTCTGTGGCATTCCACTCCTACCACTCCCTTGTCGAAGTTCTTTCTGTCCGTGGACAGCAGGAGGCAGTGTGGTAGTGGTGATAAAAAAAACAGCCAGAATATTTTTAAATGAGACCCTTCACAATGGCTTTGGAACCTTCACAATATCTATATTTGTGCCAAACTTTTCAGCATGAAATCTTATGTTTTCTCCGCATCAGCTCTTCAACTCCGTGTCGGTGTGAATTGTGGTCTTAAATCTAACTTAAAGGTAAAATTAAGGGGTCGCTTTCACAAATGAATGGTCACTAAATTCAAAATAAGGAGCTTGGTGTATTTCAGGGGTAAATTAAGGTAGAGTTAAGCTTTTTTAGGTACATTGTGTTTCATAGTGCCTGGTAGTGGTGTGCGATACCACAAAATTTGGTATCGATCCAATACCAAGTAAATACAGAGCCAGTATCGTCAATACCGATACTTGTTTTTTTTTTAAATTGGATACATCATCAAATTGCTAAATCTGTGTCACGATGGTGGGGGATAAGCCCCCACAATCGAGAGCTCACTTGGGACATGGACCAGGCAGGAAAACGTGAATCCATTTCAGGGGTTTTATTTGCAGGAAACGAGAAACGAGGAAACAAAACCAGGCACAATGGCCGTTACTAGATAACGTTACAAACCAGGAACAAAAGCAGCTCAAAAAGACGATGGACAGACCAGGAGTGAAACACAGAACAGGGTTTAAATACCTAACATAATGGGGGTGACACGGGACACAGGTGGCAACCGAAAACATGTGACACAAGCACTAACACGACACAGGTGGGAACTAAATCACATGACCACAGAACCACATGGGGAACAGACACATGACACAGGGAGAACAGAACAGGAATAAACAAAGCAATACAATGAACAGAAAACCCCAATGAACCAAAACCCAAACAAACAGAGCCACACTGATCAAACAGAAAAACACAGACCCAGAAAACCCAAACAAAAACACAGTGGCCTTCACCTGCCACTGACCAGGCCGTGACAGATACCAAGACATTTTGGACAGTACCATGATTTCAACTTTGTGGACACATTCTGCGGATAAATCTTTTGTATGCCAGCATGACTGTGCACCAGTGCACAAAGCAAGGTCAATAAAGGTGGTTCATTGGCTGGTTGGCATCGTTGGCTGAATTTGGTGTGGAAGAACTTGACTGGGTTTCCAGTTTCTCATACAACATCAGTGTCTGACCTCATAAATGCTCTACAGAATGAATGGGCGCAAATTCCCACAAAAACTCCAAAATCTTGTGGAAAGCTCTCCAAGAAGAGTGGCAGCTGTTATACCTGCAAAGGGGGACCAATTTCATATTAGTCTATGTCTTTGAGTGTATTTTCATTAAAGTCCCTGTTGTCAAGCATCTCAATACTTTTGTCCATATAGCGTATCTGTCAAGCATCTGTGAGGCATCAGCAATGTTTTAGACGATGTCTTCCATGTCACACATAGCAGTCAAAAGCCCATACTCAAGCTGACGGTATATAGAAAAAAATGTACAGTGTGAACTTGACAAACTGTTCTTTGGAATCTGACCAAACGGCCTCAAATAAACTGTAAAAAGCAATCTAAGGTATTCGTTTTATGTTTGTACAAGCTGAAGTAAATTGCATACAGTTCCCTGCAGTGCAAAGCAAAGTGTTACTTAGCAACGGGTGCTCAGCTGGATGATACAGTCATGACAAATTTATGCTTTTATCACAAATAACGGCACAGACACGGGACCAATCAGATTGTTGGAAATAATGGTTGGTAATACATGACAAGCAGTGTGTTCAAAATGGTCCATTATTATTTTACTCCCGTTTCTGGAAAATCAGGAGAACATACGTAGATTCAGAAATCACAGGCTTTTTTTATTTGCTGAATGATGCCCTATTCAGGGCGGCCAGTTCAGTGCAGAAGTCGCCAGTCTTAAAGACACAGTAACAAAACAACCCATCCAACACAGTGCAGTATGGGTTTTACATGTCTGACAAAACATACATTTCCAGCCCTGGTCCCGGAGCCTCCTGTCCTACACACCGCTAATTAGTAGGGTCAGGACTGTTGGACTGAGGGGCCCTCCAGGACCACTGTGCTACAGTCTCTGACCTAGCTGTTACAGTCCATTGGGACTGTAAGAGTGCATTAGATATTCTCCATGAATTTGGACACAACTATGTAACACCAAAACAGGGCCCCATATAGGACATAGGTTTAGGAATGCACAGGGATAACAGAATCATATCTAACAGCAATTTAATGCTAAATAAAATGCTGGCATTAGGTGTGTTTAGATCTGTCCAATATTTGATGGTGTATTTCACTGCATATGTGTCTCTACACAAGGAAACATTATATTTCTTCTTAATGCTAATCCAGACAGACTGATTTCCAGTTCCTCTTATAAATATTTATGTTTTGGCATTAGCATGGGCAGGTATGCCCATAAAAAATATCAGATAATAGCTTGACGTTGCCGTTTCCTTAAAAAGGAGCGCAACAAGATTGTGCAACATTTGCGTATGCCGTCAGATGTGGCTCACCTTTATTCCAGAACATTAGAACACATGAGAAATAAACGGGGAGCTATAAAAAATGCTCAAGCGTCAGAAACACACCATGTGGTGTCATGAGAATTGCATCATAGGGCACATAAAAAAATTTCAGAGGAGAAATAATGGCTAGGCTGAAGAACGCTGAGCACCTGACTTCTGCACAGCTGTATTTGTTGCAAATCTAGACTTTCTGCAGATGTTTCCACCGACGAGGCCGGCAGTTTGTTCATATCTCGTAAAAAACGTTGATGAAGTCATCAGTAAATCCAACTTTGGTAGGATTTCAGACTAACCGCCGACAGAAGAGGGATACAAAGTAATAGTCACCAATGGCCTGACTGCAGGGGATAATGATGGGCTTTTGCCGAATATTTCATATTGTTTGTGAGAGCTTAGGGAGGAATGAAACTATGACCATGACTTTCTGCTATGCAGCAGGCAAACCAGGCTGCGCTCATGGAAGGCTAACGTTCACCTGAAACATTATGAAGGACTTCATGAACTGGAATAAATTATATATATATATATATCTCAGGGCTTCATAGTATATTATTTGTTATGACAAAATTGAGATTACTTACTTAATATGTAATATGTAATAGGGTGGAGGTAGCTCAGTGGGTAGGATACTTGCCTCCAGACCAAGAGGTCATGGGTTCGAATTCTACCTACAGTGCCACCACTGGGTCCCTGAGCAAGACCCTTAACCCTAAGTTGCTCCAGGGAGACTGTCCCCTGTAGGTAGGGAATGGAAGTCGCTTTGGATAAAAGCGTCTGATAAAATGCCATAAATGTAAATGTAAATATGTATGATGAGCCATACTGCAAGCCTAATAGAAATGTACATGATAGAAAATGAAATAAACATCTGTAATAACATTATATAAAAATAATACTCTATAAAAAATGGTCCAAGTAACAAACTACCCAGGGTACCACAAGTCATTTGTTTTACATTTTTAATTCTACTTTGCAATCGGTATCTAGTAGCCTGCGGAAAAGATACATGTATGCTACTTGTTAAACCATTCACATGTCTTTACACGTACATATAAATAGATGAATATATAAACAAATAGTGTGATTTCTTCCTGGACATGAAGTTGTTGACTGATTCCTGATCATTAAGCAAGTAATGCTGGGTAAGGTTCCTTCTGCAGCAAGGAGAAAAAAAGCAGCATCCAGCAAAATGTTTATTCTACTCTTTACAAACCTTATTGATGCATAATTATATATTTATTCACGTTAATAATTGTGAGTGACTTATTATTCACTTGAAGGTCTGATGGGAAAATTTAGAGCCCTCAATAAGTCCAGAAAAAAAACAATTATATTTTTTCTAATTGGACTTTTCCATCATTACTGAAATGAAATAAAATATTTTTTGTGATTCATCTCTCATTTTACTATATTTTTATATAACCTATTTAAAATAACATTTCAAGACAAATAAACCACAGTTTCAGAAATGATGTAGTTTTGCCAAAACAAACTGTGAGACATTTTCATAAAAATATACTGCTTTATATACGTTTTGCACAGGCCACATTTTTTTAATTATTCCCCAGTGTGTTAAATTCAGCAAATGAACAATAATTAGCCATTTATATGTGCAGAAGTAAGGATATTCCTCTACAAAATGAGAGAGACAGTAAGACCTCTGTCTAGACAGCTTTATAGTGGGGAGCATTTGTGGCGAGTCTACCGATTTGCACAATATTAATGTAATATATCTTAATCGCCCCATATTTCACACTGAAGCTAAAAGTCAACCGTACACTCTTATTTCCTCAAAACTCATACACAATAAATGGAAGAGCAAAAGTTTAAATTGCCATTTTTTCTGTTCTGTTCTATAGATTGTATCTTATATTTGGCAAAGCTTTAGCTGTCTTGAATCTTTAGACATAAAAATGTGTTTTTAAATGGTCATAGGTTAAGCTGCTGGAAATGCAGACAAAACTGGCCATACCTAGTCTGCAAAAAGTTCTAAATCGGTTTTACTCAGTGGTGAATTGTTTTAGTTAAACTTGCTAAATTGCCATTGAACAATTTAAGCATGTGTGGCATTATTATTATTATTATTAGTCCACAGCAGCAGTTTTCAAACTGTGTTAGTTTAAAGCTCTCAATGTACATTAAGTGCCACTGTGTCCTTTTTTCACCTCCAACCCACCAACCAAAACTATGCCAGTCCTTCTCCACAGTTATCGCTGCACTCCTCATACAAGAGACCAAGAGCAATTGACCATGCCATTATAGATAATTCTGTACTAAGGTAGCACTGTATGGCTGTGAATTGTGACTGGATATTATGTATATTATTATGTATGCACATATATATTAGATTTTAAGCAGGTACGGCAAAGCAGGTTTAACATAATTACAAGATCAATTATTTCATCATAAAATAATACAATTAAATATAACTACATTAACAAAATCAATTGTTTTGTCAAAAAATAATACAAATAAATTTAACACGACCCTGCAACCCCCTAGTGGGCCATGGCCCTTAGTTTGAGAACCACTGGTCTACAATAAAAAGTTTATAACAAAAGAACAGTATTGTTTAAACAGAAACACAGTATAGTACAACATTGCAGGTAAAACATTCAAACATTGCCGTTTCTGTTTAACAGTCATAGTTAGTCCCCATGACAAAAAAAAAAAAAACACCTTCAAACTAAAGTACTCTCTGGCTACACAAAGGTGAAAAACTTCACCTTTAAAGACAAACACTTGTGTGCTTTGGAACAAAGTCACCAGAATGAACCTCTGTCTGTTATCAACAAGACTGAATAGATCGTTCCCACAATTGTTCATTTGTACTCAGTGGCTGCCCTGCAGAATCACCATTCTTCCGGAGTGACATCTAAAGGACTACGGGATGACTGGGGTGGTAACCAAGCAGAGGAAGAGACCAGTGCCCATGATAACCAAAGGGAGTCCCTGAGTGTAATCCAATCTTTCCACTTGTCCAGCTTTTGTATCACATCCTGGCTCTGCAGGGTTGATTAAATGTTGGTCGGACTCTCATCACTTTTGACAGGCTACTATCTTAGGGTATGGCTGTGAGTAGGGAAATTAATTGATTCATATCTTTTGGAGCAGAGCCATGCTGGAGCTTTCCCTTATCTGAGTCTCAGTGGTGGTGGTGGTGGGGGGGGGGCGGTTCTTTGAACCTTTTCAATAAAGGTCTGATGAGATACTTAATTTAAGAAAATGAAAATGAGAAGCAACTGCTTGGTTGCAGCGACCTAAAAGCAAACAAGATTAGCATTATTTCCCGGTGATTAAAAGCATACAAAAGCACAATGTGCTCATGTGGTGACAGAGGAGGGGAAGAACAGACTGTAAAGATGTATGGACAGAGATAATGGGAATTCCAACATGGCAAATCAAATACAAGTAAAGGTTTCCAACCAAAGTTTCCAGTTTCAAACAAAGACAGTCAGAAGTCTGCCTTTTTTATACAAAAAAAACTAATCTCAGTTTTTAAAAAAAAGCAAAAAAGAAACAGACAGTCTAAGGAACGGCAAGGAAAGAGAGTTTAGAAATTCTTAACTCCAGAGGCTGCTTTCTTAGTCCCAGACCAAGCCTAAGCCTAGAGACTAAAAAGAAAGATTTAATTTTTGAACACTGAGCCTTTATTGACATTGCAGCTTGGCCAAATATTAGGACTGATTCACTTTCCCAAGCTGTAGACTAGGAACCTATCAAATTCTAGATTTTAAAACAAAAGATAAAGTCAACATTATAAAGCAAGGATCGAGTTGGGCTGCAATGAGTATTTCTTTTTTTCAAAATAAAATGTACCTTATTGATTAATCTCTCATTATTAGTTACCCATGACAAAAATGCATGTTTTAGATCTAGCTAGAAACACATCCATTTAAAATCTAACTCCATATATTGACAAGTAGCTTATTATCTAGTGAAAACAACTGGATTACAATGCATCTAAGCAAACTTTTATAAAAAATGTGTCATATGATTGATATCCCTGTATTTTGTCCTATGTCCAGCCTCCCTGTGCCATAGGAGTCTTCTCTTATAATGACTGATAAGACGGGAGGCAACAAAGCAATCAATCTGAGACCACGCCTCAATAAAGAACCTCTCCAGGGTCTTTTGTCTTCTTTAAGGTCTGTCTTCACAAGCTACAAACCCATACATTTAAAGTTAAGGTCAGCTTTATTCTATAGTCACTGAACCATGTTTATGTGTACTAGGATGCATGATTTGGATCACTTTCCTGCTGGAAGATCCAAACATGACCCAGTTTCAGCTTTCTGGCAGAAGAAGCCAGATTTTCATTTCTGATGTATAAACATAAATACACTTTTGTCTCAATCCTTACTGGCATTCTCTAATCTTTTCCATGCTGATGCATGAATAAAGCAACTTGGCCTTTGTGCACCTTGCATTTATATATAAGTGAAACAGAAAGTTGTGAATGAAGAATGAGATTAGCTTTAGTTACATTTTGTTCATGAAGATAATTATCCTACATATGTTCTAAAAGTGCATTTTTGATAGATCTGTTTTATTTTTTTCACACTATATTCTTTCTTACCTTTTATATCTATATTTACTGTAGATACCAATAATTATAGACACTATATATGCATTTTTGCTGCAGTCTAAAAACTGTAAAAATTTTTTTTAAAAAAACCTGTTTAAAAAAAACATTGAATTTGATGTAGGCCTACTCCTCAAAACAGTTCAAAAGATTTATCAATATTAGACATTCGTATTTTAGGTCTCTGTGTTTACCTTTTTATGATCAAATGTTTTGAAAGGGTTTTGTATGAATTGTTTTTGTGAGTTCAAAACATTTTATTGTGTGACATTTCTCAAAGAATCATCAAAATAACCGGACGATTATTTGATTACAAATGCAAACAATGACACCCGCACCCAACAATGACACCCACAAATGCTAGATTTTAAAACAAGGTGCCTTCCAAACTCTAGATTTTTGAGCAGAGCGGGTCTATAAGACTCTACAAAAGAGAAAACCAAACACAGCCTAAAATTCAAGCATCTTAGCTTTTAATTTAAACCTGACAAGGCATATACACTCACCACTGGCCAGATTGCTGAGGACTGAGTATTCTCTCAGCAAGCCTAATGCATATGTTCCATTGTAAATTCACAAGTGGCACTTTCTGTATTAGAATCGAATCCAATCCCTCTGTCTGACAGTGTTCATTTAGACTTTCTGGGTACTGTGAAAGATCATATTCAGAAAATGCAGAAAAAAGAAAGCTTTGCTTGGTGGGTCTATTTCTGTCCGGCTGTTTTAGTCTTCTGTTTATGAAAAATGTTTAGCAGTTCAAATGTGTAGGCTGGTGGAGCTGGCTAAAAACAGCAAGGGATGTTGGTAGATCAGATGGGATTACACTTGATAATGACATTTGGTACTGTGCTGTCGTTGGGACGTGAATGCCAATCTATAACTACTTAAAGAACAAATAAGAAAACAGGAAGAACTTAGGCTGCGTAGGGGTAGTTACAGGTCGGTCAGAAAGGTATTTATTTTTTATTTATTCTTAATTAACTGCAGCACTATTGTTCACATCAGCAAACACTGCCATCTTTGATATCAAGGAGTATCAAGGGAGGGAAAATTGCTACTAGGTTCTATATTCATCTAGCACACTGCTGTGCCACTCAGCACTCTGCAGGCAAATAGATTACAATTAGTCTGGTGTAATGGCCCATAAGCCCTGCTCTAAAGGCTGCTGGGAAACCTGCGGGATGATTATGGATGACATGATCTAAACAGCACTGAATGGGGCTGGATGAAATAGTGCAACTCACTTTAACATTTAGATGTGCACATTATGAACTTAAGCGCCTCTAAGCCTCCAGTTTTTTTTTTCCCAAGCTCTAACTCATCAGCCCGGGGCTCTTCTCAAACAACACCGCACTTCACAACTTCATCCAAATATTTGAACATTTAGATAGGAAGAAGCCACACAATAGGCCTCTTTTTTCCTGTGGAAATAGTTTGAGGCATAAAATGAATCCGTGCCAACTAAAACGTTACGATCTCCATTTCACAAGCTCCAATGAAAGCAATTATATTGTACTGCCATGGCTGACGTTCATGCTTGCTAACTTACTGAACATGACAAATGAAGATCTGAAAATAAATTTTAAAGGGGCATTCAAACTTTAAATTAGCACTGAATGTGTTATTCACAGTGTTATGGAGAGTTTTGTAGCATAGCATTATATACTTCAGCTTTATTGGTTTGACAGAATTCACAACTTTATATGATTTCCACATTTTCATTCATTCATCAGTGCGTTATACAAACACATATAAAACTGCTGGGAATTCCTGTGGTGTCAACCCATTCCGACTGCTGGCCTAGCCACATATCTATAAGAACATTAACGCAACCAAGCTAGCATCCTGTAGAGTGTGTGTGTGTGTGTGTGCATGCATTTGTGGGTGTTAGGATTCCAGGGGCAGATGGTCTTCAGAGATCACCATCTAAAAAGAATATTATATAATATTTGGAGCCTAATATTATATTCTTTCATAAGTCCTAAATTTCTATCAGGGCACCCCAGTGAGAACCTTTCCCAGTTATATACCTGCAAAGATATTATATATTTAGCATCCTACAGTAACCACAGTGAGACTCTACTTACAATATGACAACCATCAAACATTATGAAACAATCACCATTAATTCTAACATGTTCCATAATTAATCAAAATTTGTCTTGACAACTAATAACAGCGTCTGGTATTTGGCCTAATATGTTTACTGCATGGTTATGTCAACGTTAGGTAAACTGTTGTCAGAATGGTTTTTGCTTATGTTTGAAAAATGCTTAAATGTTCATACAGTAAATGTTCTTAGGTCATTTAAAGGTTCTTTCTAGACCTTTAGGCAAAGATCTGATCAGGCAAAGCATTTATATCAAAGAGTATCACTCTTCCTTTTGCATCCAACATCTACTGGACAAAACATCTGAAAACAGTTTGCCCAAGCAAAAATACCTTTTTCAAATGTATCTTCAAGATATATAATCAGAAATAGTTTTATTCTAGTGTTTAAATCACTACAGCAGCACCACTGTAGAACATAAGTCTAAAAATATAATTTAGTGATGGCTGCATTTTTATATTGGCTGGAATGTCCCTTAAGTATAGTGAGTATAAGGAGTAAAAAGTAACCTCGCTACAACCAAGCTTTACAGAAACCTCTGTAATTAGTTTGGACGTACCATTTGCTTGGGAAACCCATTTCTAATGGATGAGCACCTAATACTGAGAACCCAAAGCTATTAGAATTTGCTGGGCTGTAGAAAAAAAAACTCTAAAACCTAGACTGTGGTAAACCATGTTCATTCTGGCCACCAGAGGGAATGCCTCTATAAAACACCATTAACCTGATGGATTGGGCCGTAGCCGTGTGAGAGGCTGCATAACGGAGAAAGGTCACATAGTCATTGGAAATGTTAGACAGTGATGACTTCAGTGGACTTTAGCTAATACACATAAAAACAAGCCAGCGGAAAGGAATCAGAAAGCAATTTCTTAACATCCCAAATTTCAGGCAAGATTCAAAGGGTTTCAACGTGAATGACTGTGACAGGCAGCAGGAATAAGGAGCAACATCAAAAACACAGGATCCAGACCTGCAAAATGCATTCACAGTATCTGGCAGAGCCTGGACAGAGTGAAGGACGCGACATAGTGGATGATTAGTTGTGTAATGAGATCCTGATCCATAATTGTGGGCTGCTTTTAGTGCAATGTGGGAATAACACCTCACACCGAGAGAGGGATCTTTGTCTCACAGCGAGTACAAAGCACACATTGTCAGAACATCTGCATTCCACAGCAGTGTCTCAACAATTGCCATATGGTCATAAAAATAGACTGTGTTTGCAGGCGCTTCTCTGGCACTCGACGATGGGCGATGCCAAACACAAGAGACATGACTAGATATGAAAAACCTTGCAGAGCCCCAAGCAGTAAGCAGCCAAGAGGCCAATAAAAAGCTGGAGGAGGTTAAAAGGAGGATAAAGAATGAAAATAGGATTGAACTGTTGCATTCTTTTGGCATCCCTGACCTATAAGTGACGGACGAATCACAAATTACAAGATCAGACCTCAATTCAAGTTTTGCATGTCACCATTATGGCAAGATATTTTCATTCCAGTTGAACATGTCCTGTTGGTGTTTACCAGTAACATTCACACCAAAGTTCATTTTATCACATTTGCACATTGGTGCAAATCATGCAACGTTCCCCCTCAAATGAAATAGCACTAATGTCTCTGCCGGAACAAAGCGACCCACTGCCAGTAGACATATTCCAGGCCTGATCCCTTCATCACAAAGTTTGCATTATGAGGACAAGTGCTGATAAGGCATACAAGAGGGATCTAACTAACTTGATTTCATATGTGAGTGCTAAGGTGAACAAGAACTCTGGTAGGGATCATATCTGTACTCTCATTTTTCTAGTTAAAATGAACCAAATAGCTCAGAGGAGCAAAGCTGGAATTGAATTAGGTCCAGTTGAGACCGGGAAGCCTCCCTTAATCCTGTAACTAATTGGAAAAGCTAACTGATGAGTTTGCAGGGAGGATAAATCTACTTTTACCCAAGCTCTACAATCAATTTGGAGGAAGCTAGCATACAAGGACAGAAAAGCAAGGCAATGACAGCATACCGAGCGGTCCCATGGCAATATAAGTGCACCATTGCACCATCTTTCATTTCAAGATCATCTGCCAGAAGAATTACTTATTTATCGCGTTCAGTAATCCATTAGGGGACACTGTCAGCGCCACTTCACTTTTACGGAACAACAAAAAGTCGGAAGACAAACAAAGCACCTCATCAGATTTTGTCCACTAGAGGGAGGAGTGCTTTTATAGAGAGCAGCTGCACTTCAGTTCCAGCACCTGCCCGTACCATCCCCTCCTTTCACACCTGCAACTCCTGCAAACGATGAAGGGACCTGTGGGACGCTGTTGCCTGAAATCTGCCCCTGAGCACTCTCCATTTGAGGGGGTAAAATTGAGGGTAGAGGCATAAAGATGTCAACTTCTCTCAAAACAAACAAAAATGAACTGAAATTCTCCCCTGGAATGGGAATTCGATCTTGTAGGTAATGCCCCTCAGGAATAACAAGTACATGAAAGCTCTACGTGAAGGTTCACTGCATAAATGGAGGCTAACATGCTTCGTGGCCAATTCCTTTGCCTCCTGGTGACATTTCACTCATAAAACAAATTTTCTCTCCTGAAGACCCCCGCCCATCCCCCTTCTAATGAAAATGATAAATAAACATGAGCAAGACATTTTACTGAAGCACATTTTTCTCTTACCTTCATAGATTGCTTTAAATCCTTGGGCGCTCACTGCAAAGTCTGTGGTGAACCACAGTGCTAGTATAGACCCCGAACTTACTATTGGCGATGGCAGCATAAAGCCAGACAACCTGAAAAGAGAAGAGACGCACATTTCAGTGGACTTCAATACATTTCTTTGTTCTTTAACAGATCTTTAATTCAATAAAAACACAAACATGTTTCAGAATTTTTTAAAAACTGATTTGAATTTAAAGACATGACACAAATGTTCAGGGTGGAAATCTAGATAAAAGAACAATTACAGCATTTATAAACACATTGCATTACTATAGAAGTCTGATTATGGAATTCAATGCTAAAGTTCTGCTATACATTTATTTTCATATTTTCAAATGTCAAACCAGTGTTTTATATCAGGGAATTAGTGAAACTGTGTATGAAGAAAATGGGGTATTTTCTGTATTTCGTAATACCACGATGACGGTGTGGATGGACAAACCGGAGGTCCTCAACAAATTTAAATACAGACAATAGCTAGGTTCAATTTTCTGCATCTGTCAAATTATTTAGTATTAATTGGTTTGTTTTAATACATTATAAAGGTGAAGAATGTATATCAATTATTATTTAACAGTAACATTCATTTCCATACTGTACACTATATAAAGAAGCAACATGTCCTTGCATGTTAATAATGGAGTGCATTTTGCTGCAATTACTTTTCACTTTTGTTAACGTACAAATAGGTCTTTACTAATAATTTGGATATATTTAATAGCACTGAGCTTCATGTCTTCCTTTGCATGGAGAGCAGGTTATAGTTATTTTAGTTTTTCCATAGACTCTTTGAAAAGGTTTTAATGATGATAGAGCAAGCAGGACAAAGACTTGCCACAGACTCAGAGGTTTATTTGTATGTGCATACAGAGGAGCATCTCAAAGCAAAACAAGACACAGTTCTGTAATGATAGGTATTCAAATTTTCAGAGCTTTACATTTGGTTGTGCATGCGTCAGTATGTGTATTGCAAGACTCTTTTCCCAAAAAATCCTATTTCATATGTATTCCTTTGCAAAGAATGTATAAACAGGCAGTCTTGCTAACTGCTAAGAGGTTATGCTAACAATAATGATTTAAAGTTGTAATATGAGAGTATTGTGTTTTCCTTGGGAAAGAACTTAAATGAGCCATCATATAAAGGCTTTGCGATGCACTGGTGTGCTTCCAGGACGCTCAGACCTGAACTGTATTGACACCGCTCAAAGTGTTGATTCACAGAAAAAAAGCCATTTCATCCTTTCTCGAGATTCCATGCCACATTCATTTCACTGCTAGTGATGGACCACCTAAGCAATTTGGAACATTTGTAGGGCATGTTAAGAGTCACTCAATACATATCACATCTTAGAGACTCCGGTCATTTGCTTGCAATTTTCTTGTCGGTGCTTTCAACAGGTAATTACCCTGAGATGCAGAGTATGTACTTCAGTATGTGTTTTCTTTCCTAGTAAGAAGCTCCTAATTATGATAATTCTAGGGCAACATGAGTGTGGCCTGAGTGGGTGAGGGAAATAAAACTACAGATTGCCAACGCATGAATTCTCATTACATGCTAAACATTCTTCTTTGTTTTTTTTTTATTTAACCCAAAATACAGAAGCCTGAGTCTTTAATACAATTTAAATGCATGTACACATCTGCTTATGCAATGTCTCTTCTTAAACCAAGGGAAACAACAGGGATAGTAATTGTCTCCCTTAGTAGTAGCATCGAAGCTGCTTCCATTTTGGGAGATAGGAACATTTTGTAACATGCAGTGACACTTTGGGATATGCATGCTGGAACATTGCTGTGATGATTTGACTGCGTTCAGTAAGAATGATGACTCCTCCATCACTAAACAGAATGCAGTTCAGCACCTTTGGCCCATGAGCGGATGCTCCACAGTGTCTCTTTCTATGTGTAATAATTTTCAGTAGAATTATCCGAGCTTTGTGTGTCTGTGTGTGCAACTGTGTGCGTCTGTTTGTACAGGTTTGTGTGTGGTTGAACACCCAACAGGACTTAAACATGGCTGAATTCACTAATACACCTCACTAAGTTATGTCTGGGTATTTCTGGATATATAGAGTAGGGGCTAAGAAGAAATGACCCAAGTGCATTTATTAGAAAGAACACAATAGGCTGAGACATCTACACACACAAAGCTTTGGGCCTCTGGGTAGATCCTCGCCTCTGACACAACCCAGGTAAATTACAAGGGCATAACAAGAAGGAGATCAAATCCAGGTCCACTGAGGTCAGGGGCATCCTCTGTGGCTCGCAGGTGAAGGATCAGATGTGTTCATTTGATGAAAGGCCTGCTAGATACACCGGCCTCACTCTACAGGGAGCACTGTTAAGTGTCACTAGTCCTATGACCTTCAATCTCCAGCAAAAATTTCAGGCGCTCATCTAAGATGGCTTCATGTGTCTACTTCTGCTGTGCCAGAGCACCAACCATGTCCTCCAAAGCTCCAAAGAAATAGGTTAAGGGATTCACAGTCTTATTTGCCAAAGGGCAGACTTGCTCACAGAATGCTCTGCTGGTCCTGGGTACAGACAAACATTAGAGTTCTTTCAAGAGCATTCATTTTGTATGCATTGTTGTGTCCTCCATAGAATACCTCTGATAGTCTGCTTGGACTCGTAGGCCTCCAGCTGCACATATGCTGCCACTTTCTCTAGTGGAGTAACTATCATGTCATGCCAAGCGTGTCTTTGATCAATCTTTTATTTTTTCCGTTGTTATGACCAATGATGCTGCGTTTGTTCTACACAGCATTACATGTTTTGTCTCATTCCGAGACCCGAGAAGCGTATCAATCTTTCATTTGATATCGTTAGGCGGGACAACTCTGCTGAATCATTTATTTGTTTCTCAAAGCTTCAATGGGTGGGAGGGCCTCAAAGAAAACAAAATGACTTTGCTATTGAAATGCAGCCACCACAAACGACAGTCGCTTTCACCTGCAGAAGGCTTTTATTCATCTTTGGGCCACACATAACAGGGCGGTGCCCGGCCAACCTAAATGCATCTCTGTGTTGTGCTCCACATGTTAAGCTAAATATTATGCTAAGATCCCTATTCCCTGGGCTTGTTAACATACAAGTCTGGGATGGGAGATTGTGAATCCAAATACCTTGTTTTGCCTGCACGCAGGCAGCTTTGGCAAAAATTGTCTGCTCGGAAACAATGTGCCAGAGGATGTGAAAATAGCGGGAGGCATTACTGTAAAACAAGATAAACCTTTTGAGAATCATGTAAGGTCAATATTTATAGGAGCTCGTACTGTCATGTAGTGGCAGCCTCCTGCAAGACTGAGTGATGCTAGGGGACTTTGTGTTACGGCATCAACTTTTCATCCACCTCTGTCACTCCGGAGTGGAGAGTGGCTATTATAAATTTGAAAGCAACACCAGAATATCAAAAAGCAGTCCCCTCAATTACAATTGAAAATGCTCTGAAATGCAAAATGAAAGGATTGGTTGTGCCATGCTATCCACTGCAGAATTTAAAGTGCACTGAATTGATGTTTAGGTAGCGTTCACCTCAGGATATGCATATCGTGCAAATAAGCAAATCACTGTCTTGCACTCTTAGCTGTGTCTGTGAAGCACCTTGACAGTGAGCCGATCAGGATGTCGTTTGACATCCCTCAGTTAAATTTCTTCACACTAAATGCTTTACAGTATTACCTTAAACTCACAGCATAAGGAGCACTCCCACACACACACACCTCCTGCTAGTGCCAGGCCTATAAAAACAGCACAGTGTATGCAATAAGCAGGTTATTAGAACAGGAAATATTTTAAGGTGAGTTTGATTTGCTGTGATAACAGGCACTAAAATGTATTTTATAGTCCAACTGGACGGATCATCTCCCTGCCATAAGCAGTGTTATCATGCTACTACACATTTGAATAGTGAAGTGATTGCTCATCGCAGACTATATCAGCTTCTCTGCTCAGACACGACATGGCCAGGCCATGATTAAAAATCTTATGCAGCCTCAGTAACAGCCATAGCAAATGTATGCATGTTAAAACCAACATCTTCAGACATTCCTCTAGAGAATCCAGGTACCACCGTGCATATGCATTAGCAGGCTTCACCTTGACGTGCCCAGTGTCTCATAAACCGTCAGGTAGGATTTTCTGCTGTCAGACTCGACACCTGAATGTGTTAGATCTTAGCTCTTTAAGAGTTGACTGGTTCACCATGCATGAAATGAGTTGTTTCTTCATGAAGGTGGCCTGTTGCCTGCAAAAATCTATGCTTATGAAGAACTGCAGAAACATTTCCACAGGGGTGGAAACAATACTGGGAGGAGGGGTCTATAACGCATTACTATAGATCGCAGTTTCATCAAAATCACCGCAAGATTGTTTTTAATTATTATGAATAAATTAGTAAGAATGTAGTGGGTGTGTATTTTTTGTCTATCTAAATTGTGTAAATCAGTAATTCACAAAATGCACCTATACCTAATTTTTTTGCTACGTTTATCCAAACTCAGCATGACAAATGTGAGCATGTATAAATGCCAAACTACTCCAGGTGGTAAATTGTTGTAATCTTTGCCTCATCCTCTGTAGCATTTGCTATTTTTTCTCTTTGTGCAAACACTGGTGTGATAGCCCCACAGATCGGCTGTCTGGAGCTTTTATTACATCACGTATCAAAGCTGGACTTTGGAGCAGCTGTGTTTCTGGAGGGGTCAGTTCAGAGTGCATTAGCGCACGGTGAAGGGGTGGCTTGGCTCTCTTTCAAACTTGTCTTTATCTCCAATGGTTCACTACGGCACCAGGGGTCCTCCTTTGAGTGATATCCACGATTTAATGGAATTTTTGGAATGACCAGATATTCCATGTCCAACGAGTCAGGAGGATGGTGGGGATAACATAATTATTGCAATATTTGTTAGGTTACATAGTTTTTATATGATATATTTCTTACATAGAGGATAGTATACTCTGCCCATCATTTTTTTAAATATGGTCACATATTGATCACAAATGTGTGTGCTTTCTTTTTAATCGTACTAGTATTAATCAGGTAAGTATGAGGTTAAAACTAGTACTAAGCTACTGTAGTATTTTGGGCAACAAGACAGTTTAGTGAAACTGTAAAAATACATCAGGTTCTAGGCACTACGTAAATCTGTGGTACAATTTCCAAGATATTGTGCAATTATTTTGGGTAAAATGGTGGAAAGCATACAGTTAGTCTCAATAAAATATACTGAAGATCCTAAAGAGGTTCTAGATGAAAAATCTTAGTAAAAAATCTCATAATAAGATATCATTTACAGCGTTTAGCAAACACTTTTATCCAAAGCAACTTCCATTCCCTAACTACAGGGGTCAGTCTTCCTGGGGTAACTTGGGGTTAAGGGTCTTGTTCAGGAACCCAGTGGTGGTATGCCGAAGGTAGGATTTGAACCCATGACCTCTTGGTCCAGAGGCAAGTACCCCGTTTGGTGATTACAAACTTACACACCAAGTAATATCTGAGGTAAAACTGCCCAATAAAACTACATGCTGCTGGATCACAGATGCAAATAGAATTAGCATCTGATGAAGCGATGCATTAATTAGGTAACTCTAAGCCGAAATGACCACTATGGTCATAATAGAACACAATCGTCCGTTTCTGGGAGAAACAAAAACCAGGCACTTCCAAAACCAAAACACAATATCAGACATGGAGTACAACGCAAAAGGAAGTTGCAATGGTTGATCCACAACCGTGGACGAACACAAAACTCCAGCCATCTGTAACCAAAACCCAAACACTAATCACAAATGGAACACAGGTGACTGTCACAGTTCCTGTCTGTGACCATGGGGGTGTAATTGGACAATTGACTATCCTCATCTGTTCACCTGAACTGTATCACCCTGTAATTAGTCCCTCACCTACACTTCATTTCCTCACCCTCTAGTATTTATAATGGTTTCCCCAGTTGTTCTACATGCGAACATACAATCACTTTAAGCTGGTCTGTGTCCTATCATTTGTGTGTAAGTTTGTCTCATTAAGACCTGTATTAAGTATGGAAGCCTGCACCGGTGCCTCTTTTCCCTTTCCACTGTCCGGACAGGACCCAGTTGTGACAGAATGTTCGCATCGCCAAAGCACCGCAGGCTTCACCATTGTCTTTCCTGGCCCGAGTACCAGGGAGCAAGAAGACTGGATAAAACCCCTTGTACCTGGACCACAGCAGCTCCAGCGAAGACAACTCGGACTTCGAGTGGGGTAAGGAGACCGCGGAGGACGTAGAGACGTTTGACCTGCGAGGATTCCCCACATACCGGAGCTCGGACGAGGAGGATTTCACGAACTGTTGGAGAGGGTGACCGGAGGACGCCCCGATGAGGGTGACCTTGAAATACATTATCGCGGACAAACCGGCGTCTTAAAGAGACATCGAAACCGGAGAAGGAAGAAGTGGACATGTCCTGCCCCACTTCTTCAATGGCCTCAGTTCTCCTCCCCTCGTTGCCGGCTTCTGCTCTTTTCTCCTCGTCACCGGCTTCTTCTCTCCTCGACTCTCCGCCAGCTTCTGCTCTCCTCGACGCGTCGCTGGCTTCAGCTTCCTTCTCTTCGACTCATCTCAGCTCAGTTCAGTTTTATTTCCCCTATTCCTATTCAGATCCATTCGACTAACTATGAATCTTTTCAGGTCAGTACCAGTCAGATCAACACCAAACACCCTACCCTAGTTCAGTTTAATGTTGATCAACATGATTCAGTTCACCTCCGGACCCCTCCTACTGAACCTGTTCAGTTACAATCCACATTTACACCGCAGTTATATCATACTATCACAGCAGTCCCAACTCAACCTTCTTACAGTTCGGTAACAGCAACCACCCCAGTAGATAGTTACAATACACACACTACAGTGACTTTTACAGATCCGGGCGACAGTTTCACCTCTCCACCAAGTGTCCCAGCGCGCTTCTCAGCCGCTCCAGCCAGTCAAGCTGCTTTCTCAACCGTTCCAGCCAGTCAAACCACCTTCTCAGCTGCTCCAGCCAGTCAAGCCGCTAATCACAAATGGAACACAGGTGACATCAACTTCCCAAAATCCCCACACACATAAAACTGAAAAACAAGGTCGTCCAGCACATAAGCCCCTGACTCAAAATATTCACATTTTGTTGCTTTGCTACCGAACATGATCACACACACAAAAAACATCTTTCCTTCTGTATTTATTCAGTGCAACTTATATTTAGGTCAAATGAATATGATGGCAAAAATACAGTTCTGTAAAAAAAAAATGAAAAATGAAAAATAATCACTGTGAGGGATAAAGCATCATCCCCCGTTGTCCGTACTTTGTGAAACCATCTTTGCTTTAATTGCTGCTTTGAGTCTGTTGGGATATTTCTTTACCATCTAGACTGTGCACATCTAGACATTGCAATATTTGCACAATCTCCTTCACATATTCAAGCTCAGTCAAACTGGATGGTGACAGTTAGAAGACTGCAATTTTAAAGTTCCACAGATTTTTAACAGGGTTTAAATTTGGGCTCTGACTAGGCAACGCAAGGGCATTCTACTTTTTGTCCTTCACCCCCTGTGTAGTCAATTACACTGTGTTCTTTTTGACTTGCGGCTGTCTACGAAACTTTCCTTGAGATCTTTTGACAGTGCCTTGCCACCCATAGTTGAATGTATGCTTTTAGTTGCTCTACCAAACACCATAATTTACCATAACTCTCTAGTTTGTTTTACAGATGATTAAGTAATTTTTTTTCATCGTAATGAAAATTCTGTTTTTTTCTGCAGTGTTCCTTTATATACAGTATATTTTACTTTGATATCAAGTTTCACTGAGTACATATTTTGTGTGGGTCTCCATTTCAGGCTGCAAAGCAACGAAATAAAAATATATTGAAGGGGATGTTTTTCTCTACCCACTGTAGATCTCCCAATAAATCTGGAATCAGACTGAACTTGATTAAATAGTTAGGCAGCAGGAATTCCAGATTATTAGGAAGGGAAAAGGGCAGACCTATAATAGTCTGAAACAGGGTCTAAAATAAGGTATCCTTTTAAACCAAACTGAAAAAATGACCAAAAGCATAATGGATTGAAAATGGTGTTCAAAGTAAAGTGCTGATCCAAAAGCAATTACTAAACCAGGTGTGCTTTTAAATGCTGCTGGTGTGGTTCTGTCATTTTGAGCGGAAGCACAGGTCAGGTAAGAATATTGAAAGACTTATTATGAAGTCCAAAGCACAACTGAATCTAAATTACTTAATGAGCACCCAGTAACTTCTCTTGTTTTTTGATCTGTACCTTTCTTATATTGTACTTCAGTTCGAAAAGTTCTGGGATAATGACGCCACCCTGAAATTACCTTGTGTTCTTTTGTTCAGTCCTTCCACAATAAGAGATGCATATGTAATTACTTTACTGCACATCACTGGTAAGATTATGGGGGGATATGACCTTCAAAATGTGCTCTTCAAATAATTGGAGCACAGTCAGAGAACGAGAGAGCAGCTCCACACAGTGATGTAATCCCTGACTGGTGATCTTGGAAGACAATGGAGCGTATTTGCTCTGATGTTTAAGGAGAGCCTAAAATTAGACAGTTCAGCTACATATGACCGCTCGGGTTACACGCAGCTGTGTCTGCACGGCGCAAGTTCTTTGAGGGATTTTCTTTGGTCTAATTCTTTGGAGGGAGACAAAAAAAATCGTGCTACAGAAGACTTGAGATGAGCACAAAGTCAAGTCTTTTGTCTCAAGTCTGAGGAAAAAGTTGCAGCACTGCTCTCTCAGCCTGTTTCGTAAGGCCACGTTTCACATTTAAAGCGAGCTAGCTCCACAAGGGCAGCTTCTGCTCACATTGAATATCCTTTTCTCCTTGGAAAAGATTTAGTTCACTGGCTGTTTGAACCTCCCTGCAGAACAACTGAAACCGTAAAAAAAAAAAAAGAGTACGATAAAAAAAAAAAGAAATACACTCACTTGTTTGAGATTTTTTTTACCATATTTTTCCCCCCTTTCCCCATATCCACATGATATTATGGAATTTTATGTTGGCTGTTTGTTGGCTGGGCTGTTGTGAATAGGAGAGCCCCAACGGTTCATTCCTTTCTCACGGCCTGACTGGACGATCACTGACAAGAGTGTCTTGGAAAGGGGGAATTTAATCAATAAAGACTGACAGTAAGGACAGAAGTTAAACCAGGCCTATCCTGACTTTTCTAGCTAATGGCTTGTATCTTCAAAACACTGTAGGCCAGTAAAATCAGTTTTATTTTAATGCCTTATTATTTTAATGCTAACAATCTATGTAGATTTACATTCAATGAGCAACTACCACAGAATGCACATTCAACTCCACCCCCCTGAAAAAAAAAAGGGCCACCAGGTGTAACATTCGTCATCCTGTAAAAGGGTGAGCACACCAGTGGTGACCACCAGTGGTGTAGACACAATATATTGGTATATCCATCACATGGCTCAGCAAGCCTTGGCTCTCTTTGACTTGCAGTACAAGTGCATCAATCATAGGGCCAGCAACTCTCTTGGCCTGCTACAGAATTGAATTCCTGACAGAGCTCCTGTCTACGGCCTCCAAGCAGTTTTACACAGCTTTCTCCTAATAATGCCTGAGCTGTGATTCTAGGCCTATGAACAAACTATAGCTTAGTATTGTTCTTTCTTTGCTTTCCTTTTTCTCTCAGACATGAGTAATGACACTTTTAGAGCCAGATTTTGAACAGTCTCAGGTCAGGGATATATGTCTTAAAAATGATGGAACTGGAAGTGGTAAACTTCTTCTGTCGACTGAAAAGCCTTATGTACATTAGCATAACACAACCATGTTGCCACATCCCCTGGTAATTCATTCACCAGGTCTTCATACTAAAATAACCAGCATTTACAGTTTCCAAACAAAATGTGATAAAACAGGGTATCAGAATATAGTGAGACTGCCCTAAGAGGATTAGAAATGTTTATCAATATTATTAATTAGGTTATAAGCATTTTAAAGTCCTTTATAAGCAGTTATAGTAGTACACATAAAAGGGCAATACTGATCTATTGCTTGCCAAAGAGTAAGCTCACAATCATCTACACAGTTATAGATTTTAGTCAATAATCTGTCAGATGTCTTAGTGTAAAATGGCACCTGAAACTGTGATCATATGTTGCATAATACAATGCAACATAAGAATGGTCAGCCAACCATCTCACTTCCTGTAACCTCTTATTCATCTCTAGGGTCGCCGGTACCCAGAGCCTACCCCAGAGTCAATGGGCACACATTGTTCACTCACCACGGTCAATTTAGAATCCCTGATTCAACTGACATACATGGCTTTGGAAACCGGAGACCCTGGGGGAAGATCATGGCACCACAAGGAGAACATGCAAACTTCACACACACAAGGCCAGGACCCGAATTTGAACCCCCGGCTTTGGAGGTGTGAGGTACAGCGCTACCCAATGTGTCATGGTGGGGTCTGTTTACTCAACCACAAGCCACAAAATGTACTAATTCTCCCATGCTAACCAATACAGAATATATAAATATGTGAGACTGTCATAGTGGTAGGCACACATATATAATTCAGCACTTCCATTATTTATTTATTTATGTATAAATGTATTGCTACTGTTGCATCTGAATTTTATGAAACTGAAAACAATGGACACTGAAAGTGGAGACACAAGGTGGACGAGGTATGTACTAGCCAGCTTTTGAAATGCTGATCATGTGTCACGGTCTGGACTGGCGTAAGCCGAGCTTTCTGTTTTTTCTTAGCATTTGGATTTTCTGTTAATGTTTCTATTCTGGTTTTCTGTTTGTAAGCATTATTCCAGCGTAAGGCTGAGGAACTTTAGTTAGGATTATGCTTTGTGTTTCATTGGTTCTGTTGAGTCTTGTATGCCCTGCTCTGAGTTTGCCCTTATTGTGTTTGTTACTCTAGGAGTCCGTGTTCCCTCGTGTCGTTCAGTCATATCATGTTCCTATTTCAGTCCCCATGTTCCCCAGTTGTGTTCCCTGTATTTGGTTTCTTTGTTTTGGTTTCAGGAGTTAGGCCATGTTCAAGTGAGAAACCTTAATGCCTGTGTGTTAGGCCATTTTCAAGTGAGAAACCTTAGGCTAGGTCTGGTTCTCTTTAGTTCGGTTCTGTTCCTATTCCTCCTCATGTCTAGCCTGCAGTCTTGTTTTCCCTCCATGTCTCAGCCCCATGCCTCTGTACAGTCCTGTGTCCCTGTTTATCCTTCATGGTTCAGTCTAGTCTCATGTCCCTGTATAATCATATGT